>CM076580.1:822494666-822802865 GCA_034641835.2 Pinus albicaulis
TGAGGATCTGGTAATCAGAGGAACCAAAAATGGAAGGTGGAGTGGTGACCTTTCTGTCAGGTGGTTGGGTAGCCACGAATCCTTGTTGAGGGAAAGGATCAGTAAACACAGCTGGTTGGGTAGTGGCCAAATTAGGAGGAGCATGAGGGGAGGCATGTTGTCACTGTGTGGCCATATGCCTCCCACATGCGCGCTGGTAAGAGGGGACAATCGTGGGTGTATTTGTTAGTATATGAATCCTTTATTGCATTTATTAAGTGTACGAAAAAAGACCACTTTAGCTACGCATAACTAATAGCCTAACCTCAAAAATAGGCACATAATATCTTGGTCTGTAGTTGGATTGATCAAGACAACGGTATAAAAAACCGGATCTATGCATAGAAAGAAATTAAGCGGTAAAAGAAGGGTTTGTTCCATATATCCAATAGACAAGACAAGGTAATTTTTTGAAAGAATTTTTTGTATTAAGGGCACTGGGAGGAAAACAAGAAGGCGTATCCAATTCTCCTCAGTGGGATGGGTTCTTGGAAGTCCTCAGCACTTCAGATCTAGAATCTCTCTCTCTTGTTGGTGTAGAAAACCCAGACAAAGAATGGAACTCAAAGGGAGCTCACACAACAAATAGTGGAAAAATGTGACCAAGTGTATAGATCCCGAGTGATCTAATAGGCAACAAAAGGTGAAGAATGGTAGGAAAAACCCTCCTATTTATAACAAAATATTGGGTCATTCTAGATCTTGGTGCATGATTAAAATAATGTTAACCAAATCTAGATCCACCTTTTATGGAATATTTTATTATATTTGTTGGAGGGAAAAAGTATTTGAGTTGGGTCAAATCCCTTTATTTGTTAATAATAAATAAATAAATGATTTATTTATCTTTTTAAGGAAGTGGTTGAAGGATAATTAAATAAATAATGATTAATTTAATTATTTGTGGGTGATTTGGTCATATTTAACAAGGAATATTATCTAAATAAGATTTAAATAATTATTCCTAGAAAATAATAAGATAAATAAAGGTTTATCTAATTAATTTCTTTGTTTGGGTTAAACATGACTAGGAATAATAATTAAATTATGGTTTAATTAATTATTCCATGAGGAAAATCAAACAAAATAGGTTTGTTTAATATTTCCTTTTGGGGTTTCCTGTTTAGACCATAAACAACCTAATAAATGTGGTTTATTAAATTATTTTACATAGTGAAATAAATTTTACTTAGGGTACAATTGGTCTTACATGGTGTACTTGGGTCCATCTAATGATGAGAGGTTAGATGATCAAAAATGAATTAACAATATAGAGGGAAGAAAAACTCTTTTGTATTAATCTCAAGAAATAAAGGAGTTACACAACCTTGGCCTTGATGAAGTGTGGCTCCTCCCAATGATATCCAATCTTCTCCTTGGATTACAAGCCTTCTAACCTTATTTGAGCAGCATAAGTTTACCTTCAGTAATCCTCCCAAACCCTCTAGTATGTGTTTGATTTATAGGCCAAGAGGAGGAGGTTTGAGATCCTCATCTCAAGGATGAGATCCTCAAATGGCGGGATTAAGATCCCATAAAGAATAGGAATTAGCTGCATGAAAAAAGTGATCAGGCTCGAATATGCCATTAGGGGAATTTTGAGGTCTAAAATGGGCCTCCTAAGGAAATTATAAAATAATAGTGGAAATAATAAAACAAGGTTATATTACATCATCAAATTTTAGAGGGAAAAAAGAAAAACTACATTTTCAACTCTTATTCTCAACTTATCTCGTTATGGATCTACTCAAATTTCGAGTCGGAATACTCGTTGGATGAAGAATTTAATTCGTCATCCAAGGAGTACCCATGTTTCATACTTTTGATGGATCCTCCTACATGAAAAAAGAAAAATACATGAAAAATGTGATTGCAATCACGTTGTTTCATGTATTTCTCATTTTTTGTGTAGCAGAGTCCATCGAAAGTATGCAACATGGGTACTCCTTGGATGAGGGATTAAATTTTCCATCCAACAAGCACTCATCGAAATTTGAGTAAAACTTTAGGGAGATAAGTTGAAAATACAAGTTAAAAAAGTAGTTTTATTATTTTATTATTTTTAATCTCTTTACTTTTTTACCCCAAAAATGGTGAATCATCCACTATGGTGGACATCATCATCTTGAATCCTATTGGTTCTTATAAAGTTTATTTTGGTTGTACATTTTTCTTAGAAGGCCCGTTTTAGACCTCAAAAGTTGTCTAATGCATCACCTCGAAGCTTTCAGTTGGGAAATATTCACCTAACAAAACTTCTAGATTTCGTTTTTTATTTTTTACTTTTGTTGAGTCATGTTCGCAGTTTATAGTGAAAGACATAGTACATTTTTTCTTTTTATTTAATGGTTAAATTTGTGTATGTGCAAAATTTAGCTAGCAAACCACACAAGTGACTAAAGATAGCGACCCTGATGGATAGCGAAAGATTTAGATTAACGGTCATTTGTCATGGTGATAAAATGACGTATAACATATTGCCCCATAAACTGAAAATTCAGAAAGGATGTTTGAGGACTGAAGTGCTTTATCATGCCAAAGTTCGGATTGGAGACCTTGGTTGGAGACATGAAACAATCAATCAAGGGTTACAATGCAATATACAATCATCACCGTGCTAGGAATTCTCATACTCCGAGCATAAATATCTCAATGAACCAGTAGGGATTCGGGAAATACACAAATATTTATGTCAATAGTAGACACAGTATGGACGCATTCATCAAATATGGGTCTATATGAAAAATCATGAATATAAAACTCCACGCAACCTCAATGGATGAAACTAGATCCAAGGTCTTGATCTCCATCTCTATCGATCCATAGTACAAATCTAACCATGTGAGTGAATATTTCCAAGTCGAACATGGTAGAAACCACTTGATTACCAACGAATAATATGAACCATTAACAAGTGCAAGAGAAACCACTAATAATAACAATGGCCCTCAAGGTACTTCCAATACAATCTATGAAGTGTGAAAATATGTCTTGAAGTCAAACGTTCATAGAATTATTTAATCAAAGTCCAATGATGAGAACCTATCGTTTAAAGTGAGAAACTTGACATTAAGGGATGCAAGATTCAAGGTACTAAAGAAGGTTTCTAGATCAACTTCCTAGAGAATGAGTTGAATTAGATAGGAAGCGACTCGTCACGACATGGCCTACAACATGAAACTCATGTCAAGTTTTGATGAACAACTTTAGAGTAATCCAAGACTGATTCAGGGATGGCCAATGAGATTGAAGGCTACAAATTGCAAGGTAATTTTAACTGAGGTTGGACTTCTCTTGAACATATTGGTGACACGACATTTGACTTGGCAGTATTTGACTGAACAATAATACCTAGAACCAACTGAAGACTTTCAATAAGGTTTGATTAGCTAGTGAAACAAATGGATTCCCCAACCTGGACACAAAGGTGACAGAGTGTCATGTTCAAGAGAAACATACTGACTTTATGTAGTACAAAATTGAATGTTTCTTCCCAATTCCCCCCCACCATTACTAACAAGTGCCTCTTTATTTTTGTTCAAACTTGAGGAGGGTAACATTCTCTTTTATGCAAGCTCATCCTTCAAAGTATTTTTAATGAACCCTAAGAAGGAGTGGTTCAGTCTCGTCATGATGGACGAGTCCTGCACTGTTTATGTTTTACGTGTCCAGTGAAGGGACAACTCGATGTCGTTTCATGTTTAAAGAGTTTGAAAAGACACAAAAATAAAACTCATTCAGTTCTTTTAACGTAAAATTTTAATGAGCCCAAAAAAAATTAAATCTTGATGTTTTTTACTTTTAGGGATTCAGGAGAAAAACATAAGTAAACTCCAAAATGTCCTTTTTCGTAAATTTAGTCTCTCAAGCCTAAAAAAGGGTAAAATAATGTAGGAGAGAAATCTATTGACCATGATTAGTTAACGTATACCGTTTTCGTAAATAGTCTAGTTCAATCCCGAAAATGGGTAAACTTATACTAAATAGACGACTGTTCGTTTATTCTTTTGAGTTTGAATAGTCAAGTCCTCGACGAAATTTTCATATTTAGAGAGTCTAAAAAGGGCTTAAAATAAAAATTCCAGGGTTTCTATTTTTCGTAATTTTAAAGAGCCTGAAAAAGTGATAAAATTTTGTTCGTCGCCAAAATGATTAATTTTTATGATTAAAACCGTGTTCTTCACATTAAATTAAAAAAATCATCACAAGTGCTCAAAAATATAATAAAAACATAAAAAAATTTAATTTCTAAGGTTTGGAGGCAAAAAAAATAATATTTAACTACCCTAAAATGCCTATAGAAATCCAAAAACTTAAAATATTTTCATCATCTAAGTTTTTACCATTTGAGAGCAATTGAGAGGACATTTTTACCAAAAATTATTTCAGAGACAGATTCTGACCAAACCGGTAGACGAAATCACGAACTGTTTTATCCAGTTAAGAGATCTTTCTGTTACCTTCGTTTTTGTTGTTTTTATTTTTCATTTGACCGTGAATTCGATTTTTTTGGGGTTTTATTAATTTAAAATCAACCCTCGGGGGTGCATAGTTATCCTTCATTAGGACCACACACTCTGACCCTTTCTGTAACACAAAAAAAAACATGATTTGTGTAGTTTGTCGTTACGGAAGCCATGCAAATGTGCTTTGTTCATAAAATACGGTTGCACACAATGCTGAGGAATTTGAAAAAACAAGTAAAATGCCCTAAGGTTTGTGCAAAAATTATCCCATTGTTTTCTAACCCTTCTCTACTGTTATTTTTCAGGGTTTTTGACTTGCAAAGATGGAGTGGAGGGAAAGATAACATGAGGACCAAGATGCAGAAGCTATAAATGACTTGGAAACACTATAGGCCTTAAGAAACTGCGGTTTATACAAATTCTAGATGATCTCGGGTGTGAAGGCTTAATTAGATTTACTGACATGAATGGTAAGAGCATGGGACGTTCAAGAGAAATGTTTCGTGACATGAGACCAAAGAGTTACCATAGATGCAAATGACATCCATTTTCTAACTGGGCTCTTCCGCAAAGGGATTGACATCTCATTGTATGGGCACAAGCCAGGTGGAGAAACAACAACAACTTACCTAAGGCAACGTTGCTTTATAACATCCCAACTCAAAAATGGATGAATTGATATCAAAACATTGAGAGGCTCCCTTTGAGAACCATTTCCTTCATCGTTTCACGATTGTGTGGAAGTGCAGCGCTTCATTTGCTCATTAAGGCCCAAATGCAGGTTTCAGTGGATTATTCGCAACCTACCATGTTCAACTAGTGTGAAGGGGTTGTTTCCAATCACAAAGGGCAACTAACTAGAGAAAAGACTGGAAAACTCAGAAACTTTGGGTATGGTGCCATTTTGATCTTGTTTGCTCTGGAGAGGATTCCCCTTCTTGCACCACAACAGGTTCTTGTAGATGCAAGAGGAATTAGAGATCCTCATATGATTCAATGGGTTCGGTTGATGGCACTCCATGATGGTGGCGGCCTAGTTGTGAGCATAATCCCGAGTTTTTTTTATGGTTGGAATGTCAGATCATCATGATCGAGGAATTTCCATATGCAGGCATGGATTACACTAGTGATCTAGATATCCCACTTCCAGCAGGGATTAAGTGGGGTGACATAGGTAAAAAATTTCACATTTTGGTTATTTTTTGTTTTCAATTTTTTTGTTTTTTGTTTTTTGACATCCAAGACTACTATCTGAAATAATAATGCAAATGCGGGCCCGGTCAAACCAACAGGACTACATCACTTTGACATATGGGGTGATCAACCAACATCTCTTATGGTATCAAACCCCAATGCGGCAGAGGATTTTACTAAGCTGGAGCATGACCTGGAGAGGTTGACTTTAGACATTCCAGAGACTAGGATTGATGATTTGTCTCTCTGGTATCAGAGGCTTGTCGTGGGAGTTCCCGAACCAATTAGTCGCCTGCTACGCTACCAGGATCATCACCGTGCTTAGTTGCTATCCATAGGGCTAGATTTTATTTTTTGACATATCGACATGTTCAGATAATAAAGGTGATGGGGCCTCATGTGTTTTGGATGGCCTTTTGTAAAGCCACACTTTCTAGAAACAATGTGATTAATGGAAACTACTACTATTATCTTAGTTTATCTTGTTCAATATGTGTATGAGTATTGTTTTTCTTTCTTACAGATGTTACAAATGTCGATTTAACACATAATTAGCCAAGGCATCAATTAATGTGTTTAAATGTCCTAGAATGTGTTGATATTCAATATAATCAAACTATCTCTCCATGAAATGAACCTGCAAAAAAATTACTAACATTGTTGAACTTCTTACTGAATAGACATTGTCTAAATGTAATACTATGAGTTGAGATTCTAACCTAATGATCAATCGACGAATGCTAAATGAAATGGCATCAGATAATATCTCAATAAATGCATTATACTCTGTGATGTTATTCATTGTTCGAACAAGGCATATTCCATGAATACTAACTAACTCATAAGTGGGAAAATAAATATCCCAAGCTGTGGAAGAGATTCTAAGCACTACGATTAGCACCATCGGCAAATCCAATGTAAGTTTGAGGTAGCGTCGACATTTGCAAATCCAATGTAACATAAGATAAGCAGAAGAAGTCGCAAAAAATCATAAAAATATGCTAAAATTATTGTGCATTCATAAAAATGTGATACATTACTGTATAAAATATTCACAGAGTAAATAAAGGATAGTATTTCTTTAGGTAAAGACCAATTTTGGGAGTTCCTAAAGGAATGTCATCATAATCAACTAGCTCATAAGCCCCTTTTCCAGTACATGTTTTGCAATATAAGGACCATGCCACATGAGCTCAAATTTACTGACACCTAGTTTATCATGCTCTTGATCATAAACCAAGACTAGGTCACCTTCTGAATATGAACGAGGATTTACATTTTGATCAAAATATGTCTTAATACGTTTCTTATGAGTCTCACTAGCTAAGGCAACATCACGAGGAGTCTCATCTAGTCATGCTAAGTATAAAAAGTGTTCCTCCTCTGTAGAAGTGGTTGGTAATAACTCGCTTTCTAGTTTCAAAGATGAGATGTCACATTCAATAAGAAAACTGCTTCCACACTGTAAACCAGCTGGAAGGGAGTAAAATCGATTGAATTTTTGTTGGGGTACGATATGCCCACAAGGATGGAAAAAGCATCAGATTAAAATTTCGTTTATGAATTCCGACAATCCATTTAATCATGGTAGTCAAAACCTTGTTAATAAGTTCTACTTGGCCATTAGCTTGTAGATAATATGGAGTAGAATTTTCATGATGCAAGTCTAGATTTTCAAAAAGTTCCGTCATCATAAAGTTTAGAAAGTGGCTACCATGGTTTGTGACGGTGGCTTATGGAACATCGAACCTGGAAATCAAATAATTACATATGAAAATGGTTGCAGATTCGCCATCATATTTATATGCAGGCATCACCTCGACCCATTTTGTAAAATAATTCACGGCTAGGATAATATACCCATGCCCCTCAGTCAAGTGAGGGTTGCATGTAATGAAATTGATGCAGCATTTGGAAAAATGACCGAAAACAATGATTGGGTGAAGAGGATCTGGAGGTGCACGCATTTTGCGATGGTAAACTTGGAAATTTTGGCACTTCTGGACTGCGGTTATACAATATTTGAACATCGAATGCCACAAATACCTAGTGCACAATATTTTTTGGGAAGTGGAAAACCTAACATATGACCACCACAAGCTCCAGAATGACAATCATTCAATGCCTTTTCAGCTTCCTCGTGAATCAAACACCATCTAAATATGGAATAAACACCATGATGATAAATTTTATCACCAAAAATAGTATATTTTTTGGATTGGTACGGAATACGACGACAATTGGTTCGAGACAATTCTAGCCAAAAGGTCGAAGTTTGAAGATACATGATAATATCTCCATACCAAGGATCTAAAGTACTGATAAGAAAGAGTGATTCACCTAGAAGAGAATCCTCTGCCACAATTTATGTCTTAGTATGGGGAAATTCACATAACAATTCAGAAAAAACCAATGATTTCTTGGACTTAGATTTTTCGAGTTCTAAATCAAATTCTTGCACGATAACTATCCATTTAGAATATCCCCCCCCAAGCAATTGTTTTGTAAGAATGTACATCATAGGGTTGCAGTTTAAAATCACGGTTGTTTTACGTAAAAGAATGTAGTGATGAAAATGTTGGACAACTTGAATGACTTCCAAAGTCAATTTCTCCACATGTGTGTATTTTACCTCAGTTTTCGTGAGATTTCTACTCAAATAATATATCACATGTTCATCGTTGGACTCATTTTTCTGAAATAAAACTATGCCAATAGTGACATCAGATGTAACTAAATACAAAAATTAGTCTCAATGATAATCAGGCGGATGCAACAATGGTGTATGAGTTAACGAGTGTTTGAGTACATCAAAATATTTTTGAGCAACACCATCCCATGTAAATGAGTTTTATTTTTTCAACAGTTGAGTAAAAACTTTAGTTAGCTCAACGCAATTCATTATGAATTGAATTAACGAGTTTTGTTTCCTTTGCAAACTTTGAAGTTGGCAGAGCTTGGAAGGAGGAGGAAAATTCAGAATACCCTCTACCTTGAGTGGGTCGACACAAATGCCTTCCTTTGACACAACAAATCCTAGCAATTGACCAGATTGTACACAAAAAACACATTTGTGAGAATTCAAGCAGATATTCTAATGTGTACGTCTGATAAATATAGCTCTCATATGCAATCATATGATCTTCCTGTTTCAATGAATGAGTTGGTAAATCATCCAAGTAGGGTTGCACAATGTGCTTGATATCATGAAAAGCGTAAGACATGGCTCGTTGAAAGGTTGCGCCGACATTCTTTAATCCAAATGGGGGTTTTCGATAAGCAAAGGTTCCCCATGGAAAAATGAACTCAATTTTATGTTGATCAATAGGGAGTATGTGGATTTGGGTGTATCAGGAAAATTCGTCCATGAAAGAAAAAATTACATTACCGGCACAATCGTCAATGATTTGGTCAATATAGGGAGTAGGATAGTTGTCTTTGGGAGAATATTTGTTAATATCCCTATAATATACGCATACTATAATGGTCCCTTGATTTTTTTTAACTGGAACAATATTGGAATCCCAATCAGTCAAAGGGAAAATGATAGATAAAACTTGTTTTAAGTAGTTTTTCAACCTCGACTTTTATAGCAGCAACCTTTTGTGGATGCATTGGACGTACTCTCTGTAAGAGGTTTATCATTTGGGTGAGTCTTTATTTTGTGAACAATAATGTTAGGGTCAATTCCTGGCATTTCATCATAGTACCAGAAAAACATGTCATGAAATTCTTGAAATAGGGCTTTGTACATTTAAATCTCTTCAAGTGAGCACGAAGCACATATGTGAATGTTCTCGATAATTCCATATTTGGCTTAGATGTTGATTGGAATGGCTGTAGATATGTTTCCTAAATTCTTTTAAGTTTTCGAATGAAGAATTAACATATGACATTCAGGATTATCTATGATCTCAGGTGAAAATATGGTATAAAAATCATTCTCGATTTCCTCAAGGTTAGGTAGAAAAGATGAACGACAATGATAATCATCTCATGAAATTTCATCCAAATTCATTATTTCCATTGTACTCTCATATGTCAAAAAAATTTATCGAAGGGATCAGGAAATGATATTGGTTCTAACCAAGATAATTAAGAATAATCATCAGCGATCACATTCACTAGATCAATTTCACAGGATGGTGGATCGGAAAACGCTTGAACTACCTGATAAGCTAATTCAAATGGGCTTAAAGGAATCTCATTGCCATATGAGGTCAATTCATAATATAAAGGGGCAATCCATAGAACAAAATATTCCATCATGCTTGATGTGATCATATTAACCTGGGAAATGTTAGAAGAAAAATTCAGTGGAGGGAGTGCAAAAGTTCCCATGAGTGACAAATATTTGAGAAAACCAAAACCAACATCTTCATAGTGAGTAATCCTTTTCCCCACAAAAGGTATGCTACTTGTAGAATTAGGGTCTGAAGTATAGCAAGATAAATGGTCTACTTTCACTATTTTCCCCCGGTGAGGAAATAAGATCATGCGGAAGAGTGATGAAACCACTTCAGACATAGCATAGGTCCAACTTCGACCCAGTAAAAGGTTATAATTGAGCTGAGCGTCAACAACTTTAACTTCAATCCCAACTGTCTTACCTTCTAACTCTATGGGTAGATCGTTTAAAATCCCATAAGGAAGAAAACCTCTTCCATCAAAGGCTTTCAGAGTGGTAGGAGACTGATTGATGGTTGGAGAACCCAAGGCTTTCCAACAAGAAATAAACATAATACATGTAGATGCTCCTTCGTCAATTAATGTGCGAAAAACTCATTTAGTTTTGATAAAAACCAATATTTGGAATGTCAGTTGATGTGAGAGTCTAGGCATATGACTTTCAAGATCAAAGATGATAAGGTTAGAATCCTGAGGATCAATTTCTTTGATAGGTGACAATATAAATTTCCTTTGTGTTGGACATGTTTGCAGCACTTCCAAAGCCGACAATGTTGTAGTTTTGAGCAACTCTAGCATGTGGGTTAAAGCCGATTTTTGAACAACACCTTTAGGAGGCAGTCAAATTACCATGTCATAATTATTTTTTTTCAATCTACAATGGTTCACATGGAGGAGGAATTTAAGTGTAAGGTTGACTAGATGGACTAGTATCATTTCCATTTGTTATAGGATCCTTAGATCCATACTCTTTAGATCTTGTGGCTACCATAACTTGTGAAGACATCATCATGATATATGTCGATGTGGAAGAAGAGGATGGATTATGTGAAATCATTTTACTGTCTTGAGAGGGGAACTTATATTTCAAAACAATAGGGGTAGGAGAACCTTTAACGAATTTGGTAACCTCTTCCCGAAGTGTGCATTGCTTTATGTAATGATCTTCATCACAACTCAAGAAAGGATAACGAGGTTGCTTATTTTTGTCAGAGGTTTCATTTTTGTTTAGTTACTCTTTCTGAGAAGAATTTTGTTTCTCTTTACCTTTCCCCTTCTTTTTACGTCCATACAGTTGATTCTTGTCAGTGGATGAGTCTACGACATTAATTTCAGAAGTAATTTCTGGAAAAAGGTTTTCACTCGGTGAATCTTGTATAGCCAAAGTCTGAGTGTTTTTAGAATTATTATTTTTACCCTTATACTAATGGCTGACATAACCAATCACACCATCAACGACTTGAGACCCTGTAGGGGTTGAGTCTGGTTGATTTGAAATTTCTATGCAAGGTAGATTTGGGATTTTCTCCTATAAAGTGTTAGACTGTGTATAAACAAGGTCTAGGTATTGTGCACGACAAATTACCTACTCTTATATTACAACATCTCCTTTAGAAACATCTTCGGTAATGACGGGAAGTAATGATTTTGTGAACCATTCAACTAAAATTTGATCTGGAATAAAACTTTGACTAAACGACGTCTATGCCTCCATTCATGTATATGATCTAGAATGTGGGTAGATTTCGAGTGTTTGAGGGAATTCAAAATTTCAATACCAGTGTCATATCGAATTGGTGGCTTAAAATGTGTCAAAAATGTTGTTGCTAAAGATTTGAAATTATGGAAAGAGGATCGTGGTAAATCGATGTACCATTTGGCTATTGAACTTGTCAAAGTTCGTTGGAAAATGAATAATCTAATGGAATCATCGATCAATGAATAGGACACACACCAAAGATGATATTTCATAACATGGTTTGATGGTTCCTGTCCCGATTTACCCTCAAACTTCGGTATATCACTGGGAAACTTAGTAGGAATTTCTGACCAAAATAGATAATAGTAAATAGGATCATTAGTTAATCGAGATAAATCTGGAAAGTTTAAATTTGAAATAAACAGTAACTTTCGGTGGGGGTCTTATTATGAATAATGATGACCCTGAGGGTTAAGTCCAATCCCTAGAGGAGGATACCTAGGATATCCCAGAATAACTTGTGTGGTTGGTGTTTTCATTCCTCCAAGGTAACCAAGGTGAGACATACCAGGTTGCGGTTGAAATGGAATTTGAAAATTATGACCCGGGTATGATTGACTCTGAAAAGGTGTACTTTGAACTAGTTGACCCAAGTAGTATTGCCCCTGTAAAGGTTGACTTTGCAAAGGATGACCTTGAAATAATTGACTCTAAAAAGACTGGCCTTGAAAAACTTAACCTTGATACGACATCTACATCATCCCTATACTAGGTTCTCCCATAGGAATCTGTGTTGTTGACTGGAACGTAGGACCAATTTGATAAGCAGATGCTTGAGGGATGGCTTGTGTAGGTCGTTGAACTAGTATTTGAGGTGTAACTTGGACCATTTTTTTTATACTCCTGGAATAGGTGTTTGGGGCGAACTTGGAACTAGTTTTTAAAGAAATTTTTGAAAAGTAGATTGAACAAGTGTTTGAGGACTACCCTAGACATGTTGTTGAACACGTGTTTCTGGAGTTCCTTGGACAGGGTTTTGGGCGGGTGTTTGCGGAATCCCCTAGAAAAGTTACTAGACTTGTATTAATATACCTTGAACATGTATTTGTGGAATAGATTTTCCAATAGGCTGAAAAAGTTGATAAATTGGCACTTGTGGCACAACTTGAATAGGTTGTTGAACAAAAGAAAGGTTCCAAATAGTATTCATCCCTGGATAAGAAGCATCAATCAAATGTTGAGACAGAACAGGTTGACTTGGACCAACCTAAGGTATCTTACCATAATTTGCATAATTTCTAGCAAAAGGTTCTCTCCAACTGTAGGATATGACCCGACAAAAGGTTGTCCTGCAGGTGGAGGATAAGGTGGTTGTCCCCCAGGCGGATAATAAACACCAGTTGAGGTTATTTAAGGATTACCTAAATTACCATATACCATGTTAATTTATTGATCCGATGCCAAAGGTATTTCATGAATGGAAAATAGAAGTATATACACTAGATGACAAAGTAGAAGTTTGAGGGGAAGGAGAGGCTCCTAAAAAAGTTCTAGAATGTGACTGGTACCCAACAAGAACTGACAGACCACAATATAATAATGACTCTGGAGAGTTTGTAAACATAGAGGTATTAGTAGGTTTACTCCCAAAAGGAATTCCTGACATGGTTTGTCTCAGTAAAAAGTAATAAGGATTGTGGTAATGTGGAAGACCTTGACCTAAATATTTCAAAGGTGTGAAACACCAAGGATCTTGTCGAAAAGGGTCAAAAGGAAGTCTTGGAAAAATTGTTGGTTCACTAGTAGAAACATGAGTACGTCGTGATTATTCCTCCTCTTCTCCAGTAATATCTTTAATACTAATGAGACCAAGAGGTAGACCAGTTGTAATTATAAGTTTCCTTTGCATTGAAGGTGGTGCAGGAGTAGGGGCTATAACAACTGTTATCCTCTATAGTGTCCTAAGGCTGAGAAAGGAGACCGAAGGAGATAACCTCAGACCACTTTCGACTTGGTAGCTAGTCCTACCAATCAGAGAAGGCTCTCTCTCTGGAATATCACAACCAATAAAGTGACTGGAGGGAAGGTTTGATATTAGGCTAGGTATTTAGCTCAATGAGGGTTTGATTTTTTAGGCTTTGCTGGATCAGACACCAATGTCTAGGGAACTAGGTCAAGTTTCAAATAATTCAGTTTCAAGGATATAAAGGGGAAATATATGTATGATTCAATAACACATTTAAGTTTGTCGTTGTGGTATAAGATATAAATAGAGAGATCGAAATGAGCATAGGGTTTATGAGTTCATTTATCAAAAGAAAAGAGACATAAAAGTGAAAACCTCATAAAACCAAAGCATAGAAATCATGTATTATGTTTAACACCTCATGAAACAATCATTGAAAGCATGCTAATGGATTAAGGAAAACTAAACATTCAATATAATGATGGAACAGAAGAAAAACACTGCTACTAAGGCATACCACATGAATCCCTAGATAATAGTTGCAACTGGCCTATTAATTTCCTACAAAAAGATGATGTATACAAGCTCCAAGCCTTCTACTCTCTGATGTCTAACAGAAAATAGGCTACATATAGACCAAAACCACATTCCCCTCTCTCAGGGGTCAAATCCCTCATGATAGGAACTAATTTACACTAATTTCTCTAACCAAACCTAAGACTAGGGAGGTTAGAACAAACTCTCCATTTATCCTTTGAATGACTTCACTAACATTAATGACCATACTAATTACATCAAATTCACATTCACAAACTCAATTACACTTAGTTACATCATGAAAAACCAAAAAATGACATTGATGGCAGAAGTGCAGCATGTCTGACAGAAGCGTTACATGGACTTTGTAGGAAAAATTGAGGGGTTTTTCTTGGTCCATTTGATGATCTGGAAGCTGGTGATATTAGCTTAGTGTATCTACTTGCCTCCCAAAGTTTAAACCTACAAAAATCCCTTTTCTAGGCCTCCAAAAATCTCTTTTCCCAAGACTGCTCCAGAAGCGCAGCGTGGGGTTTGAAACATTGGCAGAAACCTGTTTTTGAGCATGTTTTTGAATTTTCCTTCCAACCTATGCACTGTCATGGAAACCCAAGTATATATTTGATATGTACAGGTCATAAGCTATCCAACCATATATCATTTTTCTCATTTAGTGCCCTTAGGAAGGATGCGTCAACAAGCAAGTCCAAGTTGTCTCTCTTCCTTAGCTTTATTAGGGTTTTCCTTAGCCTCTTTTTCATGTTTTTTACCCTAATCCTGCAAATTTGATTCTTGGTGAAGTAGTGCATGGCCATGTGTCTTTGGAGGTTGGTGTTCCTGTTGGCCCTCTTGAGAATATTTTACAAGTGATCGTTTACTTTGTCAAGCCAACATTCCTTGTATTGTTCAATCTCAACTACAATTAGCTCATCAAAGTCTTGTTCACCTAGTGATGGAGATGGTTCACTTTCTTGTTCTTTCTACCTCTTGAGACCTCTTGTTCTTGGCCTTCTTGGTTTGATTTTCACCTCCTTATCCTCAAGTTGATCAACATCAATCACTGCCTTACCTTTATCATCTTCTGCCACCAAATTAGCCTTAGGTTTGCTTGACGAAAGTTGGTTTCCCTTAAGGTGCCTATTCTCTTGTTGTATAAATTCTATCATGAAGTTGGCCTTTGAAAGTACGTCCTTTAGCTCTTTGATTTCAACTTCCTTATCCTTTATTACCTCCTCATGTGACTTGTGTGCTTCATGCTCTGCCATGTCTACCATTTCATTCTCAAAGTGTGAATGCAGGGGTGCATCATGTTGATGTTGTGAAGAAGAAAAAACAAGTATTTTCCCTCCACTGTAGGTTTTGGTCACCTCTTCCCTAGGTGTCTTTGCCACTTTTTACCTCTTGTGGCTTTGGTGATGGTGTACTTTGGCTGCTAGGTTTAATAGTAGAAAGAAAAAGTGATGATGATTGGATGAATGCCTCCTAGGGCATGTTGATCTCTGAAAGATGATGGAGGACAATGGCTTCGACCAAGCCATGGTGAAACAAGTTAGATTGATGATCATTCCATTTACTCCGTACCTTCTCTGTCATCTTGACAAGGCTTCTATACAAATAATGAGGCAAGTTTAGAGCTTTGATTGTTGTGAAGTGCATGAGGAGCCTTATGTGGTACTGATAAATTCTTGAGAACCTTCCTTCACAAGTAAAGTACCTCATTATCATATTCATTAATGGAGCATACCTATCAAGCAATTTTCTAAAGGGAAAAACGTGTTTTGGAGCATCTTTATAATGTGGCTTTAGGAAATCTTTGTAGTTCTAATTGTCTAAATCCATCCCTTTAAACCAGGTTTCTTCATGATATGGAATAATATGTAGCTATGGCAATGGAATATTTTGTAATGTTGAATTCAAAACCCTCCAATGATAGGTGAACTCATCCTTCCTAAAATTTGTTGCAAACAAGTTTGTCAATCAACATGGCAACCTCGCTTGTTGAATCTTTTCACAAAACCTAGACAACCCACATCCGCAAAGGTTTTCCTGATGAAAGGTGAGGGCATGATTTATTTGATCTTTAACATGTGATGGCTCATACCTCGGACACTTGCCCACCCTTATTATACTTTTTCTTCTCAGTGTCATTATTTCCAGTTTCCATGATTTAAAAGCCTAGCTGAGTGGGAAGGAAAGGCAGAGGTTATGACTGTGAAAACAAGGAATAAGGGACTGTGGTGTTGAAAGAAATGAATGAATGGATTAGGGAGTGTGTAAATTTATGGGATAAGGGTAGATGTTAGGGATTGTAGGGAAGTGATAATTCTTAAAAAGAATGAGAGGAAGGTGTGAAAATGACAAAAACACTGTCCTAGCCTAGGAAATTGTTAATGGGGCAGCCTAAGCTAGGGTTTGTAAGGAAATGTATGAGATGAAGGGGAATGGCTGAGGGAATTGTTTTAGGGAAGTATGAATGGTGTAGATGAGTGTAGGAGAGCAGGAAACTTACGGTTTTACCACTGATTTGAAACAAATTCTCATGGAAATGAAAAACGCAATAAAAACCCTAGAAGTAGGAAATTCAATGAAATTTTTGAGAAGATAGATTCAAGAGAAGAGTGGAAACTGATACTTACTTGTCCAAACGGTATTGGGAGCCCTGACTTGCTGAGATGAAACCTTGTAGATAGTTTCTTTGCCTCCAATTCGAAATTGCAACAATGGATGCCAGAAGTGTATTGTAGGAGGAAAATTTAGGTTTTCAAGGAGGAATTTGGTTTCTCTGAGGGCTATAATGGAATTAGATGATGGAGAGGAAGTCTTATGAAGATAAAATAAACAATTAGAATGATTTGAATGGTTTTTATAGGTTGGAAAATTGATTTTTCTCAAGTATTAGAGGTGACATCATTGGTATTTTTTGAAAAATTGATGTGATGTGACTGCAACATGATCTTTTATGTAATGAAATATTACCTTTACCTTTATTTATTTGTTCCTAGGCTGATAACTCCATTTGATGGTGACTCATGTTAATGGAAATGACTTTTTTTACTTTAAATGAATGACATTATGATATATGTGACGGTGGCTAGGGCCTCAATACACCTAATCTTATTCTCCTTTCTGTGTTCTTAACCATACATTGGTATTTCTGTCCAATTGTTAGATCCAATCTGACAATTTCATACACTGCAATCTCCATTCATATGCAGAAGCTTATTTCAAATTCTTGGCAAATTCGACATCTATGCCATTTGCATGCGGAAGCATAACTCACAATCAAGATAACTCACAATTTCATTCTAATCCACCTGACTTGGATACAACCCAAAATCCCAATTTAAATAACTTCAATCTTAAACTTTGAATGCGTCCACAAATAAACCCAATAATCTTCCCATTTATATGTGACTGGATTAAAAGAGTGCGCTCATGCCATATATTTCAAGGTAATTGATTTTTTTTTACAGCAATTCATTATTTTCATATCGACTCACACAAGTTGACACACCTTGATATATCAGTCCACCAGGTTTATTAACAAACCTGTCTCACAGTAGTACTGCACTCTTACTATGCTCTCATGACATCTTCACACAAAATTTGTTCCTTTTCCGGCGTATTAACCATTATGTTCTGGCTCTGCGCATAATAATTGGGTTGTGTGTTTCTTTCAAACTTGACTCCCCACTAAAATCTCGTTTCAACCATCTCCTTTTCCCAACGCTGCAATTTAACAACACTTTTACCAAATTCAACGCATTCAGTTCTGACATTTCACAAAATGACTTTTGAACCTTCATTAAGAGGCATCTATCACTAATCGATTCACTGTTCCATTGAAAAGACAGAGTAAAAACGAATTCTGCTCCTCTTATGAAAGAGTTTTCATCACATACCTTGATTAGAACCTGCGTCCAACGATTCTTGACAAGCCAACTCCTTGCGTGTTACTGAGAATCTGCAGGCTCGATTTTACATTGAGGAACCAGTTCTTCAACACGGTGTATATATTACAATCTGCGATTTACAAATGCCTTAAACAAACAGTGAAATCGAAATACCCATTAAATTGAATTTTTGGTTCATCGCTTCTGATCTGGTTCTGAGTCAATTCACGTTGCAGCGCTCGATGCAACTTATGAACATTCATATAACCATAAACCTTCTACAGGGTAATGAATTTCAAACCGGAGGTTTATTTCTGCTGTACACGTTGCCATTTAACCTGTGCCATGCGATCTCTTCACAATGCTGTTCATTCTCACATTCAGTTCAATGCGTTCCACTCTTCAATTTCCATAACTCCACGTTGACTTGTTATGGTATTTCTGCCACCATCGATTCATTTGTTAATCGATCCAAAATTGATAAAGTTTTAAATCAAACTCTATACATTACCTTCATTTAATTGGATTGCTACTTCCGCCTTGATCCGCATTCGGCGATCTAAATTCCAGAACTTGATGTTCTCCTGTGCTGCACAGTACAGATTTTGTTTTGTATGCCACGGTGTTCCAGTAAAGTATCTAACCTATGCATTCCAGAAAATTAAAACATTAATTCTCCATCACTCTTTGTACACTGCTATTCATTTATGGATGAATTTGTTGTTTGTGCAGACTCATTTACCCCTTCAGATATATACTCAACGCACTTACTTAACTTCGATTCCTGGAATGCCAATCAATCAATGGCATCTACCACTTCACTTTCATAATATGAAATTCGATTTAATTCTCTTATATGAGATCGATCACCTACACGACTTGATACAAAGAATTTTATACACTTGTGTCAAGAATATCATTCCAATAATTTTCCTTTCATAGTCGATCTTTGAATAACCATACAAATAGTTATGAGCTCTTTAAATATGGGAACAGTCCAAATAACTTTGATAGCATTAGCCAATTAATATCCAAACTAGCTTTATCAATCATCCAATACCCAAACTTTACAATCATTAACAAAGAATCAAATCTTTAATTCACATGTACATAATTCAATCATTACGATCCTAAACAAAAACAATGACTTCTTACAACTCTTGATCTTTGGCCGATCTTCAACATTTAGGCCCTTACAATTGCCGAAGGCTTACAGCCTTGCTGTTCAAGCCTGCTTTCAGCCTCACACTCTCTCACAATCTCTAATGTTGTTTTTCTCACAAATCTTCCTCCTATTTATACAATTTAAAAAATCATTAAATTAAATGCTCAATCCCTTCAATTCCTCAACAAACCCCTAAATCTCTCAACATCCCTAAAGGATAGATTCTCATCCCTAAAACTTAGAAACTAATCCCAACTTAGGCTCCTTCATTAATTCTAAATAATCTAGAAACTAATTTCTCTCACATTTACAATTTCTCACAAATAATTAATTAATCACTCAAAATAATATTAATATTTACATGAAATTTTAATATTTCTTCAAAACATGAAACCCCCTAGCTTAGGTAAAATTACAATGTGTTTTTCGGAGATGATGCTCCTGCATCAGACTCCCCATGTAAGAAAATTCATGACCACCTGGTCATAAGTCTGGATATTTCCTCCTGGATCCCAAATTTTATTTTGTAATCTTTCTTTGCTTGTCAATTGCTTTACTACTGCTGTTATCTACTGTTGTCCTCTAGGCTTCCATATTTTGTGTTGTAGTGCTCCACTTGCTCTGCTCTTGCAATCTTTCGCTGTCTTTCTCTTGTTGTCTTTCCTTTTCTTTCTTGTTGCTGGCCTCTTCCGGAATTCTTTTGTCATCAGTCTTCTGATACTTTCAATCTCTCGATCCAATAAATCTCCCGACTGTTGATTTCTAGCTGTCTGCTGAGCTAAGACGGCTTGCTCAGTTTTTACTGTCACTCGCTGACTTCTTACTTCTATACTTGTTTCTGTTCTGACTGCCACCCGATCATCCATGCCCTCTTGTCTTCTGGAACAGAAAACTTCTTCTTCCTTCATTTGACTGCTCAACTGAGTCAAATGTTCTGCAATAGTACCTGCATTCACAAAACACTTGTTAGAACAGAAATCATAAGGCATCAGTGCCTTGTCTTCCTTTGCCAGCATTTCAGTATGTTGTCCTGTAATTTCCATCTCAATCAGCACATCAGTATGATGATTCTCTCTGCCCAAAGAATCCTCTGAAGAATTCTCAAGACTATCAACTAGTCTTCCTCTCACATCATCTGCTTCCATGATATCTTTCTGCACTCGTTCACTGTACTGAACTCTTTCTTCTGCCATCTCCCTGTCATACTCCGAATTCTTCAACAAATATTCTAGCAATGCAATTTCCCTGTAGCATTTCTGAAGCATATCATCATCACCTGCATTCATACATAAACTTTCAGTTTGCATAAAATGTTCAACAGTATCAGCTGTTACTTCCCTTATCTGCGCTTCAGACTGCTTCTCTTCTTCAGCATCTACAAGAATTTTCTCTTGTACTGTAACAGCAAAAGCATCACTGCTTTCTCTTTCAGAATACTTATCATTTTCTGCTTCCTCTATCTTCATTCCCTTCTGAGATCTTGCTATCTCAGCATTAATCTGAACAGCCTTCAGATTCAACTCTTCTGTCTCCTGAACAAACTCTAAAGCTTGTTCCTCTTCCTGTGCTGTACCTGCAAACACACACAACTCATCAGTTTTAAACCCACAAGACTTTTCAGTCTTGATTGCTTCTTCAAGTACTCCCCTCTGAACAAATATGCATGTGGAATCTTCAAATTCCAACTTTGGCTCAAGAACTCTAAGTTCCTTTTTCAACAAGGCAATCACAATTTGCCTCAACCTCCTCTGCAATTGTCGCCAAATCACTCTCTTTCCCTTCAGTGGAAAGATCCAACCTCTATTCTGATTTTCCTGCTCTTGCAGCCATTCTTCCAGTACCTGCAATTGTACCTTTATTACTGCAATCTCTCTTTCTCTGACTTCATCAGTCATCTCACCTCTGTGGCATTCCTCTGAACCTCTTCTCTGATCCTCCATGATCACTTTCTCCATGAGTTATTTACTCACCATGAGTTGTACTAGCCTCTACGACAGCAATCTCTTCTGCTGCCATTTACCTCACCAAGCCCTCCTTACTCAGTCTTTTGGTAAGTACGGGTTCACTGCCTCTGGAACCTCTTTGAGCACTCTCCTTTGCTCACTCTCTAGGCTATCTCTTCAACTCGCCTTCTTCTTCAGGACACTGCAATTGTCCTCCTTATCCAGCGTTTAGCTGAATGCCAGGTTCACTGCCATCTTCTTTGCAACCATAAACTGCATTTACAAATTTCAAATCAGAAAAATCATCTCACCTCTTAAGATCTTGCATGATCTTTTCCTCCCTGCAATCCTGTTCACTTGTGTAGTTTGCATATCAGATTTAGAAATCTGATCTTCCTTTCAGTCATTCAACAAAAATACATTTCAATTCAACAAAACCTTCTTGTCATTATTCAGAAAATAAATATTTCAACAGAGCAACCTGGCTTTGATACCAAAAATGACGCAGGGCTAGGCCTGCAAATACTCCAGAATCTTTATTCTCTGTGTTCTTAACCATACATTGCAATTGCTGCCCAATTGTTCACAAAACAATCTGACAATTTCATACACTGAAGCTTATTTCAAATTTTTGGCAAATTCAACATCTATGCCATTTGCATGCGGAAGCATAACTCACAATCAAAATAACTCACAATTTCATTCTAATCCACCTGACTTGGATACAACCCAAAATCCCAATTTAAATAACTTCAATCTTAAACTTTGAATGCGTCCACAAATAAACCCAATAATCTTCCCATTTATATGTGACTGGATTAAAAGAGTGCGCTCATGCCATATATTTCAAGGTAATTGATTTTTTTTTACAGCAATTCATTATTTTCATATCGACTCACACAAGTTGACACACCTTGATATATCAGTCCACCAGGTTTATTAACAAACCTGTCTCACAGTAGTACTGCACTCTTACTATGCTCTCATGACATCTTCACACAAAAGTTGTCTTTTCCTATTAACCATTATGTTCGTTCGCGCATACACCAAGGTGTGTTCTTTCAAACTTGACTCCCCACTAAAATAAATATCGTTTCAACTATCTCTTTTCTCCTAACGTCGCAATTTAATGAAGACTTTTACCAAATTCAACGCATTCGGCCCGACATTTCACAAATGATTTCTTGAACCTTCTGCTAAGAGGCATCTATCACTAATCGATTCACTGTTCCATTGAAAAGACAAGAGTAAAAACGAATTCTCATTCTCTCTTATGAAAGAGTTTTCATCACATACCTTGATTAGAACCTACGTCCAACGTATCCTTATAAGCCAACTCCTTGTTAATGTAGAATCGTTGTGCCTCGATTTTACATTGAGGTTCGCTTCTTCAACACTATATATATTACAATCGCGATTTACAAATGCCTTAAACAAACAAAGGAAACTCAAATACCCATTAAATCTGAATTTTGTTCATCGCTTCGATCTCGTTCTGAGGTCAATTCACGTTTGCGAAATCGATGCAACTTATGAACATTCATATAACCATAAACCTTCTACAGGGTAATGAATTTCAAACCGGAGGTTTATTTCTGCTGTACACGTTGCCATTTAACCTGTGCCATGCGATCTCTTCACAATGCTGTTCATTCTCACATTCAGTTCAATGCGTTCCACTCTTCAATTTCCATAACTCCACGTTGACTTGTTATGGTATTTCTGCCACCATCGATTCATTTGTTAATCGATCCAAAATTGATAAAGTTTTAAATCAAACTCTATACATTACCTTCATTTAATTGGATTGCTACTTCCGCCTTGATCCGCATTCGGCGATCTAAATTCCAGAACTTGATGTTCTCCTGTGCTGCACAGTACAGATTTTGTTTTGTATGCCACGGTGTTCCAGTAAAGTATCTAACCTATGCATTCCAGAAAATTAAAACATTAATTCTCCATCACTCTTTGTACACTGCTATTCATTTATGGATGAATTTGTTGTTTGTGCAGACTCATTTACCCCTTCAGATATATACTCAACGCACTTACTTAACTTCGATTCCTGGAATGCCAATCAATCAATGGCATCTACCACTTCACTTTCATAATATGAAATTCGATTTAATTCTCTTATATGAGATCGATCACTCCATTGATCGATACAGTAAATTGTATACACTTGTGTCAGCAATATCATTCCAATAATTTTCCTTCTATGAGGTCGATCATTCAATAATCGATACAGCAAGTTATGAGCTCTTTAAATATGGGAACAATTCCAGTCAACTTTGATAGCATCGGTCCAATTAATATCCAAACTAGTTTATCAATCATCCAATACCCAAACTTTACAAATTACACAGAATCAAATCTTTCAATTCACATGTACATAATTCAATCAATATATAATCTGAAACAAAACAATGACTTACAACTCTTGATCTTTGGCCGGATCTTCAACATTTAGGCCCTTTACAATTTCTAAAGGCTTACAGCCTTGCTGTTCAAGCCTACTCTTAATTTCACACTCTCTCACAATCTCAATGTCTTTTTCTCTCAAAACCCCCTCCTATTTATACAATTTTAAAAAATCATTTAATTAAATGCTCAATCCCTTCCACTAGATTTTCCTAGATCTAAAGAGATCTAGCTTCCACTGCTACAGCTTACAAAAACAATCAAACCCTCAACATGATCTGAATTGTGGTTGGAAGATGAAGATTGGCCCAAGCCTGATAGTGTACAAGATAAAACAAGTCTCCTCCAAGAGCTATTCAAGAAAGGAGGTGGGATTCTTGACCAAGAACACTCAAGTGCTAAACAACACTATTCTCAGCTAAACAGCTAGGAATGAGGTTTGTATAAATAGACAATACCTTCAGCAATATCAAATGATCAACCTGTCTCTTGGTGTCCTCCTCCTTCTTTTATAATGTGGAAGCCTTTCCAAACCCTAAACCATCTTGATGAATTATCCTCATTCACATGAGTGGCTTCCAATATGGATTGTGTTGTGCCCTTTCGAGATACATTGCACCTAGACAACACTATTGATTTTGTCCTGTTGACCTAGTCAATTCTTCCAAACTCATTCACACTTAAGTGTATTTATGGAAGTAGCTCAGATTTAGCTTGTTTCACATCGAGCATTGATTTATTTTGATGTTTAGGAGTCATTATTGGTCCTCCTTTATAATTTTATTCATAAGCATGAAAAACAAAACAAACCTGGATATTCCTATTAGCTTGGGCTAATTAGGAATATTACAGTAGATGACACAATCTTCCTAGAACCCTAACCATATGCCTCTGGAAGAAAAGAGGAATGTAATCAAAGGTAGCATATTTTGGGATGCCTCTCATAAGGCCTACCAAGTTTCTCTCTAACTCGGCTAGTGTATCTTCTCCCTCCTCATAAGGGACATCCTCCACCAGGCGGGTTATCCTCCTCTCGATCAGAGACATATAGGGCGATCTCTGAGGACCCATTTCTGTAAAAACATCATAATTTTACATCTCAGAATACATAAAAAAATCATTCAAAAAGTAAAAAAATGTTAAAAAATAATTTTTACCTGCATCATTTCACGGTGTGCCTAGCGAAATGGGTAGATCTGGATCTCCCCTAAAGTCAATGCCTGCATATGAAAATTCCTCAACCAAAATGAGTTGGCGATGCAGCCAGCTGAAAGACACTATATGAAAATTCATCTGTTGGACCCCACCCTGGTGGGGCACGATCGCGCACCACCTCATTAGTCTCTGGTTGCTCGAGGTTGGATCATGGATCTCCAACTGCTGGTACTGAAACAGTGGTACTCTCTCCAAGAAAAAGGTCACTAGAATGAACACGTACCCAAATTGTTTCAACCTCCCTATCTTGCATTTGGTTAATTGGCTCTTCATGTTTGCCAATAACCCCTCACACCAGTTGAACATCGTCAGGGCCAGAAAGTCCACTATGTACTGGAATTTGGATTTCATTTCCTCATGAAATTACTCGAATCTCGCCACTCTAATTATGCAATGAAGGATTGTGTGCAAGGGAAGGACTCTGATAGAGGATATATCTATCTTCCCACTCTTAGTATTTTGAGCCCTGAGGTAGTGTCTCTGGATGAGCATACTAGTACTCTCACCCCATGCGTGAGCTCCAGAGAGTTGGATTCTCTCCCTTCTCCTGGAAAAATCTGTGATGAAATAGATTTCCATGACATCTAATTATAATTCCCAGTCCCCGATGATGAAAATCTGTCGATCCACATCCCAAAATCCAATCAAATACTGGAGCATCTCCAGTTAAGCTCTCGACCCTTATGTCTGAAATAATTTTAGTAATCCACACTTTTTCAATGAATTTACACAATTTCGGTCTTAAAGTGCTTGGTTTTCTTCCACCTCGTGGCCTCGCTCTTTCCATTTAATGACCATATCCACTTAAAACACCTGCAATACATGTTCAAAAGACATTTTAGGAACTTTCATTAGAGTAGTTTTGGAAATCATCCATGGAAATGGGTGGATTTCTTGTTTCAAAATATTCCCCGTGGCCAGCGTGACTATCCAAATTAACTTGGCATTGCCAGCACCCTGCCCTAATGGGATAAACACGACCAGTGCGGGTCAGATAGCTCAAAACCACGCTGACCGCAGATGATTTTGAGGTTTGAAATCCTCCATCCATATCTCTATTTCTAAAACCAAATGCTAAAATAATGGAATTAAAATGAAATGGAGGCTTAGGGCTCTTACCTGGAGCTAAGAGATCGCTGAATGGTGTCCTAGATCTGCCGCACCACTAATTTGAAGTTTGGAGGGAAAATGGGTAAAATGCACTTCTACAAATATAAAGGTGAAAATGAATTTAATTTTTGGTCTATTTATAGATTTTTGAAATATTTTCGCCAATATTTTATTATTTTTCCTTGATATCATAACTATGTTTTATGTTTTTGTGTAGTGATGAAACCTTTACACTGTTGGTGATTATTTCTGATGAAAAAGAGTTTTGATTTACCTCCTTTTCAGACTCGATAAACATTTACAAAAAATAAACACCCCTGGAGTCAATTTTCAACTCTTTTCTGACTCTCAAAAAATGAAAAGATTGTCGAGCACTTGTCATTTTGGACTCATTAAAGTAAATGAATTAACGTGGTCTCAGTATACTTTTACCCCTTTTTCGGGATGAGATTTACTATTTACGAAAAAGGAATACCGTGATCGAACATGGTCAAGAGGTTCTCTCAGATATTGTTTTCTACCTTTTCAGATTCGAAAGACAATTTATGAAAAGGGACATGATGGAGTTTCCTTTTTGTTTCTCTTCAAACTCCTTAAACATGAAAAGTTACCAAGCTACCCTTTCATTGGACTCGTTAAAGATTAAACGACGAAAGACTTGTCACCTAATTAGGCTGAGTTCCTCCTTCCTAGTGCTCGTTAAACTTACTAGGATGGATTCATTAAAATAATGAACTTGCACGCTCAACATATTTTATCCCCTTCACGTTGACTATAAAAAATGAAGAGGTACTCGTTAGCAATAACGGGAGAAAATTGAAATTAAACATCCTGTGTGTATTTTAGGGTAGCTTGTTGCTATTGAACATGACACTCGTCTACAATTCATGTTAGGTTGGGGACATCCTAAATTCATCATTGTGCCTATAATAGTTTGGAAAATACTTTTTCCTCCTATTCGATCACTATTTTTTTCATCATGACCTCTTATCCCGTTTGAGTCAAATTTTTCCACACTCCAGAGTCATGTTACCAATATGTTCAAGAGAATTCATTTTTGTCAAACATCCTTTTCTTATCTGGCCTCCTTTGCTACAATCCTAAATCACTCCTATCATCTTGAGATATCTATTGTTTTGTGTCGATGATTTGAGAATCATTATGGCCCTCCTTCTACGAATCACTTCTTGTCAACTTTAGCTCATTATCTGGGAAGGTGGTTCAGAAAATTCTTTTCAGTACCTTGGAGCTTGCAAGCCTCAATGGCAAGTTCTTTGTGTTCGACAATAGGTTCACATAAGGTTTTACTTCAACACATTCATTCAAACTTTTATATTGTGTTTTTATACCTTTAGGTCCATCGTCATTATTGGTGGTCTCTCTCATGCATGTTAACGATTTTCATCATTGACTGGTAATCAGGTGTTTTCTACCGTGTTTGACACCAACACATCTATTCGCATAGCTAGATTCGTACATTGGGTTGACTGAGGTCACGACGAAGAACCTGGGTCACATCTGATTTTGATCCAGGTTGCATGGATTTATTGAGTATTCATGATTCTATACATGATCCTATCTATACGGATGGATGTGTCCATACCGCGGATCCATTTCTATGATTTCTTTAGACATATGGATACTACCATGTCATGGGTTCATCTGTTATTTGATGCCTAGTGTAGAGTAATGTGGTTAGGCATATTCATACCAGAGATTTCATATATTGTAAAATGTTTGATTTGGCAGGTTTCTTGGTGGTGATCCGAGTTCTTTTCCTTGGTTCATAAATCATTTCAGCCATCACTCCCCATTTTTTCTTCATGCTTTAAGGGGCATATATTACACAGTAATTTTTCACCATGCTAATTTCCCATCCCTGATCCTCAAATGCCCCATCACAGACCCTGTGAAATTTTTCCACTATGGAGAAATATGTTAAGACATCCCCTGAAGATTCGAAGAAAATTACCTTGGAAGATTACTCAAGAAACTTGGTCAAAATTCTAGTTTCTTGGGTTAGCGTGTTTCCTAGTTTCAAGCTCATGCTAATGTCAAATTGAAAATTTTGGCTTAGCACTGCCAGCACCCTTATTTCTTTGAAAACAGCGTTGATCCCTTTCTAGCAGTGTTTCCTCAAATGGAAGAGAAGTTTTGACCTCTAGAAGTTCCATGGCAGCGAGTTGGTTGTTAAACGGTGGTGATAGAGTCAAGCTCTTGGATTTTAGATCTTTGATCTCATCCATGGGGGTTTATCCCTTAGAATTTGTACCTTCCTCCTCCTTTCACGGGCTCCCAACCTCCTCTCCCTTCCTATAAATTCATGCCCCTCCTTCCACTACTAGTTGGTCATTGCTAGGCTAGTTTTAACTCTTGTTCCCTTTACATTCTTGCACTGTGATAATGCCTAAGTGTTCAAGAGAAGGAATTATTTAGAGATTCAGTGAAGGAATCATATTTTCACCAAAGGGATGCCTCCAACATCAATGTTTGGGTTGTAAGCTCTTCATTTCATATTTATCAATAAAACATCTAATGTTTTTCTTTCTATATTTGTCTAATCTTTTATGCAAATATTTTGGTACTCCTTGATCTACTAGATAGCTAATGTTCATGATTATTATGTATTATATTACCATTTTTGTTTCCTCTTGATCATCCACGGGTATTCATGTGCCACCAGTAGCAAGGAGCAATCCTAAAAGGATTGTGGATTAAGGTGATCATCAACGGGTTCAAACAAAGCATTGGTGAAAAAGGTACCTATATCTATTTTCTTGTCTCATTTTGAATATTAGTTAAGAAATATTTACATTAGAAAGTATCTCAAGTTTCTATACCCACTCTTGGGCTAGAGATATCTCCTTTGTCTGCAGAGGGGATTTATCGTTACAACACTCCAAGAGGGGAAAATTTTGAGCCATATGGGTAGAGGGAGTACATGCAGCTATACCTCCAGGTGAGAGGTGGGGCGATGTGCAGATAGAATCCCAAGAAGAAATTTGGGTAGGGTCCATTAAGATGCTCTGTCTCATGGATAGAACCTGGCCATGAGGAGCCCACAATACAGCAGTAGTAGGAAGGATCAGTTGGATTGATGCAGTCCGATTTCATGAAGACCGAAACTAGAGTGACAGATGTCGGATACTGGAGTGCAGATCAGATTTTGCAGCAGTGCAGAGGGCACAGATGGAGATGTCGGTAGCAACGCAGATATTCTATTATATATGTGTAGTAGCTAGCAACAGTCAGAAGACTCTGATGATAGATGCATTATATTGATTCAATTTCTCGGAGGCTATTCAGTTTTAGGAGTTGCAGGTGAAAAACAAACTAGAGAAGTGTTTCATACAAAACATTCCAAAGGTACCAGATTGGGATATATTGAATTCATTTCTTGTTAAGAGGGTATGTTGAAATTTGCAACAAGAAACAGTGAAATTGGCAACTAGAAACGACAAAAATTGCACCCACATTGGTGAGGAAATTGTGATGCACACTTGTGAGGAAATTCTGATGCACACTGGTGAGGAAATTCTGATGCACACTGGTGAGTAATTTGGAGCCTCTAATTTATTTTTCCCTTAAATAAATTGGAAAATAAATTTTAATTTCATGTCAGAATAACTTGTATTAGTTAACTAAGTCAAGATGACTAAGCTAGCTCAAAAAAATCGAGTTGAGGGTCTAAGATGACGCATGTAGAGGGATACCAATATTTTGGGGGTCCAGTTGTAGATGATGTATCAGTGGGGTCTAGGTGTGAATTATTTAACTCAATTAATTGAGTTAAAATGAGTTTAACTAGTTATAACTGAGTGATGAGCTAGTGAGAGGTCAGTGAATTAAATTATATTTAATTAACAAGTAGTGATCAATCAGCTAACTGATAATTCACTGTTAATAGATGCATGCATGTCAGTTCTGAGGAAGACCTAGTTGAGACATAGGTCAAAGGAACATAACTATCAATTTTATTTTTAGAAAATTTCTTGTGTGCAATTATAAAGTCATGGGGATGCCATGATGGAATGGACAATCAAGGAAGGTTGATTTTCCTATTTAATAGGGGCCTAAATTCTAATTCTTTAGGAATTTTGTGAGCAAGGCAGGCTGAAGGAAGGTTGGAAATTGGCTATGTGTTTGTCCAATTTTTCCTAGATCAGCGAGAGACAATTGGCGGAGTGCTGGAGAATCTCATGAGAGATTAAGCATTGGATTGTTTCATGATTCCTTTATACAATATGTGATAGCGGAGTTTTGAGTAGTTTTTTTCCCCAAGAACATATTTTGTTGTGCGATTGATTTACTTCTTTCTCTTACTTTCATGTGATTGAGAGATCATGTTTTGTATTCCGAAAATATTGTAAGGATTCAATATCTTGTTTTAGTACATCACAATATTAGATTGAATCCATTGGGATAGAATTTCTATAAATTTCTACAAGTCGGAAACTATATGGGGCAGCGCTTTGATATGAATTGTTTGGGCCATAATCAAAGGCATTGGATGATGAGTTGGGATCTTGAAATTTGACATTTTTTCCAAAATACTGGAAAATGAAAGTTGTAACTATACTTAAAACTACATCTAAATCCTGTTAAGAGATAGAATAGCCAAATCAACAGGAAAAGTAATCAATTTTTGAGCTTTCAACAACAAAATTGAAATCAGATACTTAAAGAATGGATCCAGAAGACTAAAATAAAAAAGACAAAAGAAAAAATTAGAGACTCATGCAAAGAATCAAATTGAAGTTAGAAAAAAACATAGAAGCCAAAAGTATCGAGCCAAATTTTTTATAAGCATAAGTGATTAAGGAATTCTACAATGTGTGCAACAGAGTGTGTTGCAAGTCGAGTTGGCAATGTTGCTGGAATGATCAAGAATGGAAAATTTTTGAAGGTATTGGTGATTAAAGAAGGGAAATTTTTTTCTTTTAAAAGCAGAGGTGGAATTCATGGTTCTAGTATGAAAATTGATGAAAGATGAATCATTTAGTTTCAAGGAAGCTAGAGCTTGAAAATTAGGGGTTCATGCTCCTTATATTTTTTGCTAGTAAATATTTGGGGTTGTAGCTCCATTCAGTTGCAACTGATAAATTGGGGAGTTGTAGCTTCCTATTGGTTACGAGAGGAGAATTTATTCCACTTTGGCATCCTTATTTCTTATGAGATGAGAATTTATAGTGGCAATCCTACAAAAAAAGAGTCAGCCTTCAAAGAAGATAATAATCCCAAGGAAGAGCATGATGATTCATGTTGTGAATGTGATGAAGAAGAAGCCAAGTTCATGAGGAAGCTCAATATTTTTAGGTGTGGAGCCTGATTATCTTCCTATTTTTTCAGAGGTTATTTGTTTCAGCTGTGTTGGATCACTTTTCCTAACATGCTGGAAACGTCAGTCATTTAATCATCGTCATGGGGGGGAGTGGGGGGGAAGATGAATTTTATGAGCCCCCCATTGGCAGGGGTTCCATGGCAGTGCCCGGAAGCTAAAAATAGATGAACATTTTCCTTATGAAATATTGTAATTTCATATTAGATATTGGTTTTTCATTAAGTGGATGATCTGACGGTATAAGTTATGTTAATTAAGGGTTTTTGGACCTAGAAGGAAACCCTAAGTTTATATCAAGGAATTGTATTGCAACTTTGTATTATGATTCTTAGTGAGAAAAAGAGAGGAGATTGTGTGAGAGGGAGGAAGAAATTACAACAGGATTTGTTGTAGGTTGTATCTCTTCATTTTTTGGATAATATAAAAATAAGGATTGGTTTTTTCTCCATGGACGTAGCCCAAATTGGGTGAACCACGTATATCTGTGTCTCTCTTGTTTTATGCATTTTTGTATTTTTGTTTCCGCAATATTTTGTATATTTCATTGCTCCGTTAATTAATTTCTAACAATGAGAAGTGTTACACCATTTTTTGGTCATCTAACCTATTATCATTAGATGGACCCAAGTACACCATGTAAAACCAATTTTACCCTAAGTAAAATTGCTTTCACTATGTTAAAACAGGAAACCCCAAAAGGAAATATTAAACAAACCTATATTTGTTTGATTTTCCTCATGGAATAATTAATTAAACCATAATTTAATTATTATTCCCGGTCATGTTTAACCCAAAATCAAAGAAATTAATTAGATAAACCTTTATTTATCTTATTATTTTCTAGGAATAATTATTTAAACCTTATTTAGATAATATTCCTTGTTAAATATAACCAAATCACCCACAAATAATTAAATAAATAATTATTTATTTAATTATCTTTCAACCACTTCCTTAAATAATTAAATAAATCATTATTTATTTGATTATCTTCTAACCGCTTCCTTAAAAAGATAAATAAATCATTTATTTATTTATTTTTGACTAATCAAGGGATTTGACCCAAGTCAAATACATTTTCCCTCCAACAAATATAATAAAATATTCCATAAAAGGTGGATCTAGATTTGGTTAACATTATTTTAATCATGCACCAAGATCTAGAATGACCCAATATTTTGTTATAAATAGGAGGTTTTTTCCTACCATTCTTCACCTTTTTTTGCCTATTAGATCACTCTGGATCTATACACTTGGTCACATTTTTCCATTATTTGCTGTGTGAGCTCCCTTTGAGCTCTATTCTTTGCATTGTGTTTTCTACACCAACAAGAGAGAGAGATTCTAGATCTGAAGTGCTGAGGACTTCCAAGAACCCATCCCATTGAGGAGAATTGGATACGCCTTCTTGTTTTCCTCCCAGGTGCCCTTAATACAAAAAATTCTTTCAAAAATTGTTCTTGTCTTGTCTATTGTTATATGGAGCAAACCCTTCTTTTTACTGCTTAATGTCTTTCTATGCATAGATCTGGTTTTTTGCAGCTCTTTTCTTGATCAACTAACTGCAGATCTGAAGATATTGGCAACCACTTTTGTTGTTAGGGATATTAGTTATGCGTAGCTAAAGTGGTCCTTTTTCGTACACTTCGACAAAGGATTCATACTAACAAATGGCGACTCCACACGGGTTTTAAATTACGACCGCTGTCGTTTTTCATATTCCTGCATATCTAGCTACTTCAGACCCTAGGGTTTCTTTTCAGCTATTTATTTTTCCTATTTTATGTTGTTTTTCTCACATAAAACCCTAAAACATTAAAATTTCTAACTTCCGTGTGTTTCTGGCCCTATTGCGCAGGTAAGCGACACCAGCCGCAACTGAGACGGCAACTTTTCTGAAAATCTGCCGCCGAGACAACCGGAATAGGGGGTCGCACTTTTTGGCCCTAAACCTGCGACCTGGACCTCCAGGTCACACTTTTCAGCTTGTTTCCTACGACCTGCACTGAAATCAGGTCAGAAACTGCGACCTGCCATTTTTTCAGCAATTTTTCTGCAATTTTTCTGGGTTTTGCTGCAGCTTCTGCCAGGGTCCTCCAGCCTTTGTCTCAGCCCGTTTTGACCAAGTTCTGATCTGTTTTTACTCATATAAGTGGGAACCTAGCCCCCTAGGGCTTTAGTACCCTCCACTTTTTGTGGAAGAGTTTCAAGTTGTTTCAGCCGTCTGTTTTTCAGAGCTTCAGCCTCCTTTTTTCCAGATCTGTTACCTCCCTTTCAGATCCTTTGCAATCAGCCTTTCTTCCTTTCAAATCACCTCCTGTCATTTTGTTTGGACCTACTTTCTGGGCCTCCCCCTTTCCCCCTCCATTTTTTGCTGATTTCCTTCCTTTTTCCAGCCACCTTGCCTTTGTCTCTTGGCTGTGATCTGCACCTCCTTTTAGCAGCTTTGTCCTCTAGATCCCTGTCCCTTTCGACCCTAGATCTATTGACCTCTTTTTATGTGTGTTTTGAGTAGATTTTTTCCCTCTTTTAGAGTAGTTTTGAGAGACCCGCCTTTTTGGGTTAGATTGATGCATAGTTAGCTGTTAAATGTTCTGTCCTTTCAACAATCTATATTGTTCTACGCAGATTTCTTTTCAGTTACGCAGCACACTTTTTCTTGCTCTCAAAACGAAAAGGGTTTAAAAATTAAAATTAACGCACGCCACACACTGACCCTAAGCGAAGAAGCGCCTGGTTAACACCGCCCGGCAAAGACTCTAAAATCAATTGTCACTGCACCTTTTCTGCCCTTGACCGTAATTGATTCTGTCCCCTTGTTGCCCCTGTCGGTTTCCTTCCTCCTGTCATCATTGCGCCCCAAAGGCGCCTTTCCCGGAGACTTCTTGGCCTTCACCCTCAGTTTCCGGTTGATCGACCTGCTCCGCACCGCCGTCGTCGAGCCAGTCCACCTTCGAGTCCGCACTCCGACTCCTCCCCTGATTCATCGGGTCCTCCTTCTCCTCCTGGTTCTCCTGCCCCCTTCACCATGTCTGGTCCAGGGCCTAACGCTAGCGGTTCTCCCGGCCCCAATGCCGGCCCTACTACTAGCGGAACCACCACAGGAACTACCCCGGCCACCCCTGTGCTGCCGTACATTGCAGGCCTCAGCCTCCCCGATTTCCATCAGTTGATCAATGACCCCATTCACCACAATGCTAATTGGCCTGCTATGCCAACCAAGCTCCCCTCCGACATCCCTAAGTTTGAGGGCCTTAATGGCGAAGATCTCACCAATCATGTCCGATCTTTCCACATGTGGTGTTCCTCCAATTCCATTACTGATGACTCGATCCGCCTTCGTTTGTTCCAACGCACGCTCATCGGCGAAGCTTCTAAATGGTATGTCGAAGAAGCCACCTCTACCCATACCACCTTTGAGACTCTTGCCCAAGCCTTTTTGTCGTACTTCCAGCTCCCTCTCCGATACGATACTGGCACGGAGCTCTTGACTTCCTTTAAGCAATCCTCTTCAACACGCCTTTCTGCCCATGTTCAGGAATGGCGAAGAAGACGAAGCTTATGTCGAGCCCCTCCCTTCGAAGATCGGGTTTACATGGACTGGTTCCTTCGCACCCTTCCCGCTCCCATCGGCAAAGATGTCGCCTCTCATTTTCCTCAAACTGAAGAAGCACCCTCCAAATAGCCTTGAAATATGACCTGATCTACGCTCAATCTGGTTATGTTTATACCGTTCTTCCTGACCTCCCCAGGCCCGGTGGCGCTAACGCCCCGGGGGCATCTCATTCCACCGACGGTATCGTTGGAGCCCTTTCCCATCCATATGCTCAACCTCCTATGGGCTATGGTCTCCCTCGGGGAGGGGCTAGCTCCTCCAGCACTCTCCTCCCTCCCGGTAGCATGTATCCAGGATACGGCATGCCTCCTCCTTTTGCCCAACCTCATGCTTACCTCAATGTTGCCCAACCTACCCATTACCCTTATCCGCAGCCTGGTGCGCCAGCTCCTCCAGCATATGCACTTCCTCCTCCCTTGCCTCCTCAACCCCAGCACCAGCACCTACAGCCCCCTCCAGGGCAAGTATTTGCACAGCAGGGCGTGACTAATCCCCCTTCTTCTCAAAGAAGGTGGAGAGGCAATCCAAACCAATCTGCCCCTAGTACCCGTGGACCCAATCCTGGTGTGGACCCTAACACTGCCAACCAGCAACAGGGCACTCAGCCCAAGCTGGACAGGCCGCTTCGCACAAGTAAGCCTTGTTCGTGTTGCGGTGTTTATGGTCATTACACCCACGATTGTCCCCTATTACCCCAGATGCGGCAGATGTGGGAGTCTCAAGCCACTTTGCGCGGATAGCACGCCTCCCCTCATGCTCCTCCTAATGTGGCCACTACCCAGCCAGCTGTGTTTACTGATCCTTTCCCTCAGCAAGGATTCGTGGCTACCCAACCGCCCGACAGCCAGGTAGCCACCCCCCCTTCCCTTTCTGGTTCCTCTGATTACCAAATCCTTATGATGCACTCCGATCCTAACCTGTCCGTCGATCTTCACCTTCAAACTCGGTCTCGCCAGTACTCCAAGCCTCCTGCTCAGTCTGCTCCCGAGCCTCCTTCTTCAGGTTCTCCAAAGCCTCTTTCATCACCCAGTGGCCCCTTACATATACCTCAACCAAAAGTTTAGGTTCATACCAAGATACCTAAGGGCCCACTACGTCGAAACGCTGCTCCCAGTCGAGCTGCCCATTCGTATAGCATAGTAGATGATTTGGCACAATCTCCTGCCACCATTTCCACACTGGAACTCCTCCAGTCATGCCCTTCCCAAAAGAAGGCTCTACTATCTGCCGTGGGCACTGTAGATCTTGCTGATGACCAAATGATTTTTTTCGACGCCACTCAATCGGACCATCCTCCTCTCCCTCCTTTCGTCGCCTTCCAAATCCCAGTCAAAATCCGGAACGCCAACGTGTCCCGGTGTATCATTGATGAGGGGGCATCCACCTGCGTGATGTCCGCTTCGGTTTGGAAGCAACTCGGATCCCCTGAACTGGCCCCTTCCACGATCACCCTTCGAGCGTGGGACGATCATGCCTCCCAGCCCATTGGCCTGTTTTGTAATTGTCCTATCACCCTCACCGGTAAGACTGTTTGCATAGACGTCGAAGTCATCGACGCCCCGCTAGATTACAACATTCTATTGGGGTGAAGCTACACCTATGCTATGTCTGTTGTCCCATCCGCGGTCTTTCGCAAGATGTCTTTCCCCCATAATGGAAAGATAGTCACCATTGACCAGTTGACATATCATGAGCCAAAATCTCAGACCTCCCCTGAGACGACCATCTCTTCTGTAGCCAACAAGCAAACCGTTGATTCCTTGACCAGTGTCTCCCCTGGCGTTTACAAAGATTCCTCCCTGCTTGGAACTTTTTTCCTAATCTTCCCCCTTCTCCCTATCTTGATCCCCGAAACATCGAATGTTTGCATGATGCAATCGTCTCGGGCGCCCATGGCGGCTACCTGGCTAGTCGACCCAACCTCCCCCTCGCCCTCGCAGCCGTTCCTAGCCATTCATCTCGGCCCGACCGGACCTCCTCCTTACGCCCCTCCCTGATGAAGTGTCCACAGATTATGGCTCCTCTGGATGGGGTTCCCAGGCCTTAACATGCCGGAGCAGGTCCCTCCTATTGTTACCTGTGGGCGATGCAGCACCACGGCTCCCCCCTCCAGGAGATCTTCTGTCCCCGTCCTTGGCCACCTCTCTCTCCCTAACGACCACAGGCATGCAGGGAGTGCGGTGCAGTGACCCTCCGGCCTTTACCCCCTCCGGTCACCCCAGCTACCTTGCTTTGACACCGGTTCCAGCGGTCCCCACCTCCCCTTCCTCCAGGGCCCCCGCACCTCCAGGACCCTACCCCTGGTGCCGGCCCCCGTAAAGAAAAGGCAAAGCATGAGGGGCAACCCACTCGAGACAGTCGCAGAGCAACCCCTACCCCATGACGCGCAAGCCGCTATTCCAATGCGCTTTGTGCGATATTGTTGGTCACGCCACCCATATGTGTCCTGAATTTCCGCACCTCAAGATTCTGGTCAACGAGACGTTTCCCGACTCTGACATCCCCAAAGTCTACGTCACTATCCCAGACTCTATCCCGAAACTCAAAACCTTGCGCACAAACCACCCTTGTGCTTTGTGCGATTTCCACGGACATTACACCCACCTCTGTCCCCGCCTTGACGAGTATCGTTCCTCCTTGGACATGTACTGCTGATTCAAGGCCACTTCGATAGGACCAGAGGATATTCCTACTCCCATTCACATTCCTCCTCCCGCTATCGACCCAACAGAGCCGTCAACCACCATTTTGTACCTGTCATCCTCCTTGCGAGATAGTTCACCTACCCTTCAACCTGCAGATACTCTCGGCTCCTCCTCAGCTGACCTTGGATCTGTTGATATTGCACAACTGAGCCCTTCTCCTCCCGATGACCCATTACACATCACTACCTCCTCGGGTGACCTTTCTTCCTCCAGTCTTCCCATCTTCCAGTCCGATGAAGACATTATGGAAGCCATGACCAACCCTGACTTTCCATGGGACGATATGCACCATCACGCATACTTCCTCCCACAGTAGTCCCATGACCAATATGCTGTGGAAACCAAAGACTTCATTCCCAATGTAGTCGATTGGTTCAAAAACCCCATCCCTGCACCTGATGCTTTCAAAGAAGGAAACATGGCCAATATCTCTCCTACCATCAAAATTGACATTTCAGTCAAACCAGGAATCGAAGAATATATCACCTTGGGTGCCCAATGCACCCCGGAAGAAATCAAAGCTTACACCAAGCTTTTCAAAGAATTCCGCGATATTTTCACCTGGTCCTATTCTGAAATGCCCGGACTCGATCCCGCCATTGTCGAACACCATATCGACACATGGCCGGATGCCAAACTGGTCCGTCAAAAGTTGAAACCCATTCATCCTTCCAGACATGACGCTATCAAAGCCGAAATCGATAAGCTCAAGCAGGCTGGTTTCATTTACCCCATTGAATACACCACTTGGGTATCCAACCCAGTTCCCATTCTCAAGAAACAAGGCACCATCCGTGTCTGTTTACTGTGACTTGAACAAAGCATTCCAGACAACTTCCCCATGGATTCAGCTGACCAAAATCATTGAGAGTTTGTGGGGCCTTGAGGTTCTAACTCACTTTGGATGGTTTCTCAGATACCCTTAAATTGATATCCGTCCTACGTCAACTCAAAACCGTTCATTAGTCCATTGAGGAAATTTCCCACTTCTGAGGTCATGCCTTTAGGCCCCTCACATGGTACTCCACTTTCTTAGTGTCTTATCGAAAAACTACTTATCTCGGCTATCCTTATTTAGATGACCTCACTTGCGTTCTAAGCATGGGCGCTAGCACTACAATTTATTTATTTTTTCTCGATGTGTAAGTATAATATCATAATAGTTGAAATGTGTCTTTTGCGTTCCTGCCGGCCGTCTCTTAGGCTTCATCGTGTCTAAGGATGGTATCACTCTTGACCCTTTAAAATTTCAAGCCATTCTTGAACTTCCCATTCCACGCATCCTACGCCAGCTCCAAAGTCTCCAAGGCAAAGCTAATTTTCTTCGTCGGTTCGTCCCTGACTATGCCACCACCGCGCATGGGTTCCTTAGACTCCTCCGATCTAATATCCCATTCGTTTGGGATTCCTATGCTCATGAGTCTTTCAACACCCTCAAGCAGGCTCTCACATCCGCTCCCTTGATCCACCCTCCTGACTTTGATCGGGACTTCATCCTGTATATCTCCGCTTCCACCTATTCGGTCGCTGGAGTCCTTATCCAGGAAGATGACAACGATATCAAGCATGTGATTTACTACGTTAGTAAGAACCTTGTGGGGCCTTCTGTTTCCTACTCATATGAAGAAAAATTAGTCTTTTTGTGATATTTCTCGATTAACTTCGTCATTATATCCTCACATGCGCTCACAGGTTGTGACTAATTACAACCCACGGCTTTCTGTTGAGTTTATGCATTGTCCTCAACGGGAAGTACGCCGTGGTCGTTATTCTTCGGGGTCGGCCTCGGAGCCTAAGCTCACACCAAAGAGAAGAAAGGCTTGGCCCTCCCATGAGCTCATTTGTGACTTTCCCTCTTACGGATGTAAAGACCCTCCAGTTAATGATGATTTCCCTGATGAACACTTATTTGCCATTACTTTCGATGACCCGTGGTATGGCGATATTCTTACTTACTTGCGAACCCAAAATTTCGCCCTCCACCTTGATCATGAGGCTCGCCGACGTATCCGACACCAGGCTCCCCGATACCTCGTTATCGGTGACGACCTCTATCGTCGTGGGGTTGACACTGTCCTTCGTCGTTGTCTCACACACGCTGAAGCTGAACAGGTCCTTAATGCCTGCCATAACAGCGCTTGCGGTGGCCACCTCTCCGGTCTTGCTACTGCCCATAAAGTCATGCACGCTGGGTATTTTTGGCCTTCCCTCTTCAGTGATTACATTGAGGCAGTCAAACACTGTCCCAATTGCTAACATTTCGCCCCTAAGGCGCAAGCTCCTCCAGCTCCACTCCATCCGGTCGTCTCCATTGGTCCCTTCTGTAAATGGGCCATCGACTTTATGGAGTGTCGCTCGCCATCTACTGGTAACCACAAATATATCATCGTGGCGGTCGACTATTTCACAAAATGGGCTGAGGCCATGCCAACATTTAACAACACGGCAGCTACCGCGGCCCTCTTTTTCTTTAACCACATTATCGCTCGATTCGAGGTTCCGAAACAACTGGTCTCTGACCATGGCAGACATTTTGAAGATGAGATATGGTGCGAGCTATCCTCACTGTTTGGTTTTGAGCACCAATATTCCTCCTCCTATTACCCCCAAGGTAATGGCCAAGTTGAAGCAGTCAACAAAATCCTCAATACTATGCTTCAACGGATGGTGAATAAGCACAAAACCAACTGGCATCTCATGCTCTTCCCTGTTTTATGGGCCTATCGGACTTCTGTTAAAACCGCCACCAGGTTTACTCCTTTCCACCTCGTTTTTGGGGAGGAGGCAGTCTTACCGATCGAGTGTGAAATTCCTTCCCTGCATCTGGCCGTTGAACTTCTCCCTGACACCCAACCTCTATAACAATGACTTATCATGCTTGAGAGCGCTTCCAAAGACCACCGTGTTGCCTTGCAAACCATGGAAGCGGCCAAGAAACGCACCAAAGCTCAGTATGACCGAAAATTCCAGCCTCACACTTTTCACGAAGGCGACCTTCTTCTAGTCTATGACCAGGCCCATGATGTCCTTGGTCATGGGAAGTTCGACTCATTATGGCTAGGCCCTTACATCATCAGTAAGGATCTCGGTAAGGGGCACATAGAAGATTTGAAGACGCTTGCTTCATCCTCATTGTGCACTCTATCTTAAGAAATATTACCCTTAGCATTTCCCTTCGAAATGCATGTTTTATTTTCTTTTAGATAGCCGGCATCTTTTTATTTTTGCGTTTGATACTTACAGGGACACATTTTTTCCAAGAAGGGTCACTTCACCTCTCCTTAAATCTAATTTCCTCACTTTCGCACTTGTACTTGGGGCACTACTTTGCCTCTCCTTACTTGTCTTTGTTCGTGTCGATTTTCGTCATGAGTTACCATCTTATACTCATGTTTTCATGGTCCCCCATTGGGCCTTTACTGTGTGGCAGCACCATCGAGTCGCCCTTGTTTAGAGCATCCAAGTTGAGTCATCATCGCATTCATGGAGTCTATCCCGAGTCCCTTTGTACCCCGCTATAGCCCTCCACCCTTCATTGCTTGGTCTCTCTCTTGTGTCACACATTATGACCTTCAGTCCCATTGTCCCCTATCCCTTATGATATTGTGTCAGTCGCTGCCATGTCATTCATGCCCTTTATGCTCTAACAAGGGAAGTCGTCCATTTGCTACTCAGTCCTTTCCCTTTCGCTATCATCATTAGTGTCAGTCTGTCTGTCGCTCTACTATTTTCTCTCATGCCTTAGTTGAGGATCTCTCATTGCCTCACCTATGGCGGACCTCCTTCTGTCGACATCAGCTCATTCATTCCAGAAGCCAGGTCTAGAGGGCGGTGTACCTTGGTTCCAGCTTCCACTCTTGTTCGGTACCTCGGATCAGGCAGGGGGATCTCTCATTTCCCTTTGACTTGATTGTTTCTCCAGCTCCTTTCAGCATGATCGAGATTCGTATACTGGACGGTCCAGTGACCCAGCAGCAGCTCTTGATGATTCCTGGGTATGTGTGAGATGTCTCAACCCTCATGAGGGGGTGGCCCTGCAGGTAGCCCCCCACATGCCCGGATGACCTCTTCTTTGCAGCCTTCGATGCCGCTCCAGATTTTGATGATGTTGGCCTTAGCCACTTGCAGCACCTCTTTGATTTGCATGTATCAGTCAGATTTTGTGAGCCCTTCCCCATTTACGGGGGGCATTTGGGTTGTATTTATCTCATGTACTCAGATATTATTGTACTAGTCCTGGATGTTATCCCAGGCACAACATGTATGTGAGACTCTTCATTGTATTTTTATCTGGCCCTTGATTATGCCAGCTGTACTCTATGGTTCGGTCCCTTGTTTACGGGACACACTATTCTTTTGTACTTTGTCACGGCGGGCATAGGTATGCCTCCCCCGCCGCCTTCAGCATAGGTACCCTCTCATAAAAAGAGACTTGTTGCACCTGCGAGTCTCGTCTCCTCAGGGTCTAGTTCTTCAACACACTATCTACCTTGCATCTCTCTCTCTGACTTCCCTTTTGTTGTCTGGTGATTGAGTTCTTACAACGTACTTCGGTCATACGATTTGCTCCTGACACTCGCACGCTGGGGGGCAATCTGTTACACCATTTTTTGGTCATCTAACCTATTACCATTAGATGGACCCAAGTACACCATGTAAGACCAATTTTACCCTAAGTAAAATTGCCTTCACTATGTTAAAATAACTTAATAAACCACATTTATTAAGTTGTTTATGGTCTAAACAGGAAACCCCAAAAGGAAATATTAAACAAACCTATATTTGTTTGATTTTCCTCATGGAATAATTAATTAAACCATAATTTAATTATTATTCCAGTCATGTTTAACCCAAAATCAAAGAAATTAATTAGATAAACCTTTATTTATCTTATTATTTTCTAGGAATAATTATTTAAACCTTATTTAGATAATATTCCTTGTTAAATATGACCAAATCACCCACAAATAATTAAATAAATCATTATTTATTTAATTATCTTTCAAACACTTCCTTAAATAATTAAATAAATCATTATTTATTTGATTATCTTCTAACTGCTTCCTTAAAAAGATAAATAAATCATTTATTTATTTATTTTTGACAAATCAAGGGATTTGACCCAAGTCAAATACCTTTTCCCTCCAACAAATATAATAAAATATTCCATAAAAAGTGGATCTAGATCTGGTTAACCCATGCACCAAGATCTAGAATGACCCGATATTTTGTTATAAATAGGAGGGTTTTTCCTACCATTCTTCACCTTTTGTTGCCTATTAGATCACTCTGGATCTATACACTTGGTCACTCTTTTCTACCATTTTTTGTGTGAGCTCCCTTTGAGTTCTATTCTTTGTGTGGGTTTTCTACACCAACAAGAGAGAGAAATCTTAGATCTGAAGTGCTGAGGACTTCCAAGAACCCATCCCACTGAGGAGAATTGGATACGCCTTCTTGTTTTCCTCCCAGGTGCCCAATTAATATAAAAATTCTTTCAAAAATTGTTCTTGTCTTGTTTATTGGTATATGGAGCAAACCCTTATTTTTTCTGCTTAATGTCTTTCCATGCATAGATCTGGTTTTTGCAGCGCTTTTATGTTCAACTAACCGCAGATCTGAAGATATTGGCAACCACTTTTGTTGTTAGGGCTATTAGTTATGCGTAGCTAAAGTGGTCCTTTTTTGTACACTTCGACAAAGGATTCATACTAACAAGTCTCATTACTTTCCTTGTTTTCAATGTATTTCTTTAAAGTTTACATTCATTCATATTGTGTTTTTCTAGTCTGTAATGATCAAATAAGGAAAAATTAAACAGAATTAGTGATAATAAGCTCCTTGTTTTGAAACTTGTTGGCATTTGAATGTTTTCCATTAGATAACCAGACCATAGAATTCTTAATTGCTCTAGGTCCCAGTTAAATCCCTTCTTCAATCTTCTTATTTGTAGCTTAAGGATTCTTAATTTCTCTTTTGCTCAAATTCCACCCACTCCATCAAATCAAGCATATACAAAGCCTTAGAAGGTCAACTTTCTTGACCTTAGCACATTTGCATCTCTGAGCCTTATTTGTTAGTTTTGATTGCATAGAGAATTGACTCCATTGCCCAATATTCTGGTAAATCCTTTTGGTTTACCTTGAAATCTCTTTATTCCCACCAATATTTTAAAATCAAACCCAATTACACAGTCATAACTAGCCTAATATCTGTTACTAAAACAAAGCTAAAACATATAGAGATATCCCTCTCTGGATTTCAATAAGGCTAGATCTTGAATTCCCAAAACGGTTCTTGGTTACCCTTAGTGTTCTTAACTACAAAAATCCCCATCCCACAACGTGAGAATTACTAGGGTGATAACATACTAGTGACTCTGCTGGGGAACTAACCACTCTCCAGTTTTAAGTTTAGTCTTGACGGAAGATCTTTAGTTATATATTTTCTACTTTAAGATTGATTTTAAAGGTTGCGGGTATTTTACCCAATAAAAAATCTGGCTCCCAAGAAAGTCTACTACACTAGAAACAACCCTGATCCTAATCCTCTAGATATAGGAGATAATCCTGACCAGATAGGCAAAAAGAAGAAAAAACAAAGTGATAGTTCTGAAACTGAAATAAATCTGAAAAGGGCTGATTATTTACCCAAAGAATTGGTTATCTTATCAGACATTGACATTAAGTTTGAGAAATCTTTATTTAGAACAAAATCTGAATCGGATTTAAAAGAAATTGGTTTAGATCTAGTTTTTGCTTCTTACGTAAGTGAAAGCATAAAATTATTTCTGTTCCTAGTAAATCAGATCAAACTAAAAGTAAGAGTCCAGTTAAAAGGGTAAGTGTTACAAAAATCAAGGACATTGAGGAAGCTGTTAAGTTAGCTAAATTTTTGTCTAAATTTAAACCCCCAGTCTCTGAACTATACACAATAGTATTTCCAGCATCAGATTCAACTCTATATGCTGCCACATCATTTACTAATTCCGCTGTCAGTTTACCTCAAGAGCCCATAAGCCCTGAGTTGTCTCTGCCCCAGCGAATCATTTACTCATCGTATCCACAATCCAATGCTAGTTCATCAACCGATCCATTTATCCCTAAGCTTCCATTGCAGCCCAAAGTAGTATATCCATCATTCACCCAGCCCATTACAACTACCATTAGCCATACTACTTCTGTTTCATCCCCATTATCCAGCTCTTCAAGTTCATCCATTGCAGTAACCAGTACTATCCCTTCTACCACAACTGTACCTCCCAGCCAAGCTAAAATTCAAGCCATGGCAGCTAGATATGCTCCCTTAGTCTTACCTTAGAATCTCCATGACATGCCCCAGAACTATCAAAAAGATATTCCACTGTTTGATAATCTCTCACAGATTACTACACAACAACACGTTACTAGAATGAATGATTTCTGGGAATTTTATGAAATTGATGACTCTGATGTTCAAATGAGATTATCTTCTCAAAGCCTAATTGGAGAGGTGAAAACTTGGTTTAAAGCTTTAGCACCTGGTAGCATAGCAGACCTAGCTGCATTTCATAGAGCCTTCCTTAATAAATGGGAGAAAAAGAAGAACCCTATGCAAATACTATCTGAATTTGATGCTGTCAAGAGAGCCCCTAATGAAACTATGCAAGATTTCTACACAAGATATAATCATGTATACAATGCCATTCCTGTAGAACTTAAACCTACCCCATATTTTGTGCTACTGAAATTCCCTGACTATTTTGACATAGACATGGCTTACCAACTTAGAGAAAGGGATGCAAATACTTTAGAGAAAATGCAAAAAGATGTTGTAGGTGTAGAAGTCAACATATTGGCAAATAAGGCCAGAATGAGAAATGAAATAAGGGTTACTATTAAAGAGGAAGCATCTCACTTGGATAGTAAATTTGATTTCATTACTAAAACCCTAGAAAAATGAGTTGACAGACTGGATCAAATTGAAAAGAAACCTCAATGGGAAAATCATGCCCAGATTCGGAATCCCAATTACAGAAAAAACACCAACCCAGGGAAAGGTAAGGAGCCTTCCCCTGATCAGAATATAAGAACCCCATTTCAAGAAAAAATTGCAAAAAGTTCACAAAACAGTGTTGATGAGGAGTAAGACATAAGCATTGTTATGGGGATCGATGAGAACAATACCATTTTCCTCACCCAGGAGGACCAGGAGCTCTTTGAACTTCAACAGCTCAAGGTAGAATCTGGAGAATCCTATGATTACAAACAAGGTTATGATTTTGCAATAAATGAGATTCATAGTCAAAACAACCTTAGGAGCAAGAAAAACATTGATCCTGCTATAAAGAGTAATGCTCCAAACCAACAAGAAAAAAACAAAAAGAAGTCTGATACTTCTAAGTCTAAACTCTTGTAAATTCTTCCCAGAGAAAGCAAACAGAGTTCAAATCCAACCAATCCTAAAAAGCAGCAAGGCCCAAAAATTGTAGATATTACCTATGATGTGGCACGATCTTCCAAAGATATTTCCAAAGATAATCCTCCCAAAGACACAAATTCAACACCCGTAATTGAACCAAGAAATAATCCTACTGACTTTAAAATATCAGATCCCAAACCTTCTGTCGAGAATCCTAAATCTGATAAAACTCCTGTTAATCCTCAAATTATTCTTGAAAAAATGACTAAGGATAGCAGAAACCAAGAAACTCAGACAAAAGACAAGAGAAGAGCTCAGAACAAAGGAAAAATAGTAGAAACTCAAGAAAAATCCTCAAAAACTACAGTTCCCAAGGAAGAAATGATTCAAACCATTAGATCTCAGCCAACATTTAATATGCAGTCTGAAATATCCAAATTGAAAATAGTTGTTCCCTTAACAAAACTAGCTAAAAATGATTTATATAGATCAATGATTTCTGATATGTTGAATGTTAATGAGAATGAAGATACAATTAACATGAGTGAAGACAAGCCTAAACTAATTTTTGGTCCTAATGTTGATAGCAAGCATTCAGATGGATCGGTACCCCCATTGTATTTAAGCCTTACCATACATGACCAAATATTACATAATGCTATGTTAGATACTGGAGCTTCCCACAATTTAATGCCTAAAGCTATAATGGAAACTCTTAATCTAGACATAACTAGACCTTATAAGGACTTGTTCTCATTTGATTCATCCAAAGTACAATGTATTGGTTTGATTAAACATTTGTGTGTTAACTTAGTCCAGTATCCTGGTAAGAGTATGATCATTGACATTGTAGTAGGTTACATCCCGCCAAAATATGGCATGCTTCTTTCTCGCTCATGGGGAGAAAAGTTGCAGGGATCTCTACAAATGGACATGAGTTATGCTACTATCTCTGTATTTGGGCAGCCTAAGAAGCTTTATAGAGAAACTTTGATGAAGTACATGATCAATAGTGCAGACAGACCTACAAATTATCCAATTTATTCCACCCCCACTGATCTTGATTCTTTTATCCTTAGTAACTCTAATCAAAATGAAAATCCAACTGAACTCACTGATAAAAAACCTAAAATCATGGATGATTATATTGGTCATGAAGCTTTGTGGCATCTAGATTTTGATGGATTTGTTAATAAATTTGGAGCTGGAGCTGGTGTTTGGATCACAAATGCTGAAACAAGTCATTCTGAAGGGCATGCTTTTATATTAAACTTCAAATGCACCAATAATATGGCGGAATACGAAGCTTTAATCTTAGGCCTGCAAATTATAAAAAGAAAGGGAGGGAAAAGAATAATGGTTTTGGGTGATTTTGAACTAGTTATAAAACAAATCAATGCTGAATATTTAGTTCATAACCCTAGACTTCCAAGATACAGAGAAAAAGTATTAGAACTGCTTGAAGAATTGTCAGAAGGTAATTTTGCTGTCATCCCTCGAGATCAAAACATACAGGCCCATTACTTAGCTACTTTTGCTAGCAGTTGTAAAATTCCTTTTTCACCATTACAAAAATACACTGCTGAGATTAAATATAGGCCTATTGTTCCTGACAATGTAACCTATTGGCAAATTTTTTCAGAGGATGAGAAAATTTATCACTTTTTGAATAATGAAAATGAATTTCAAAATTGTCAAGTCGATAACAAATGTAATATAGACCCACCTTGTAATATAGATTTAAATTTCTGTCAAATAGATGATTTGGATAATTTATATGTACATAACATTGAAAAGCCCACTATTTTTACTCAAAGTGACATTGATGAAATGGAAAAAATAGAAATAGAGGAATTGATTGATGATGAAATAGATTTGATTGATTTTAAGAATAACATTTTACCCAGAGGATTTATTTGACTCTAATGATGTGCCTATAAGGCCAAAAATGGAGCCATTTAAATTTGACATAGAAGAGTATAACCTTGGGACAGATGATAAACCAAGAATAATCAAGCTTTCCAAATCCTTACCATCAGATGAAAGGGATAAATATATTGAATTTTAAAAGAATTTCAAGATGTCTTTGCATGGAGCTATGAGGATTTAAAAAATTATAACACAGACATTATTCAACATAAAATTCCTTTAAAAGAAAATAAAAAACCTTTTCAACAGAAACTTAGAAGGATTAATCCGGTTTTGTTGCCATTAGTTGAAAAAGAAATCAAGAGAATGTTTTTTGCTAAGATAATTTCACCAGTCAGATTTTCTGAATGGGTATCTAATATAGTTCCAACCAGGAAAAAGTCAGGAGAAATCAGATTATGTATAGACTTTATGAATCTTAATAAAGAATCCCTGAAGGATAACTACCCCTTACCAAAGATGGACCATATTTTACAGAGGGTAGCAGGTTCTTCTAGAATCTCTTTATTAGATGGTTTCTTTGGTTACAATCAGATCCTAATTCACAAAGATGACCAAACCAAAACTGCTTTTACTACTCCATGGGGCACTTTCATGTATGTGAAAATTCCTTTTGGATTAAAAAATGCAGGGGCTATGTTTCAAAGAGCCATGGATATTTCCTTTTCCAAGGAAATCCATGAGTTTTTAGTCATTTATTTAGATGATATTACTATGTTTTCTAAAACAAATAATGAACACTTGGATCATCTGAGACAAGTTTTCATTAAATGTAGAAAATATGGTATATCTCTTAATTCGAAAAAGTCTATTTTTGGGCTAGAAGAAGGCAAATTGCTAGGTCATATAATTTCAAAAGAATGCATTAGAATTGACTCTGCAAGAATCGAAGCAATCCTAAACATCCGACCACCTAGGAAAATCAAAGAACTCCAAGCATTCTTGGGAAAGATCAATTTTATAAGAAGATTCATATCAAATATGGCTGAGATTATAAAAGATCTTAATAACATGCTTAAGAAGGACTCCTAAATTAAATGGAAAATAAATGCTAAACAATCTTTTGACTCTATCAAACAGGCCTTAACTAAAGCACCAGTCCTTATTAGTCCAGATTACACAAAAGATTTTATAATCTTTTCCTTTGCTTCCGAACACACCATTGCTGCAGTTCTTCTGCAGAAAAATGATCAAGGCTTTGAACAGCCCATTGCATTTTTTAGTAAAGCTCTCAGAGATGCACCACTGAAATACAACATAATAGAAAAACAGGCTTTGGCTCTGGTTAAAGCCATAAAATATTTCAGAGTGTATATACTTCATTCACATATAATTGCATATGTCCCCAATGCAGTTTTTAAAGACATTTTGACTCAAGATGGACTAGACAGTAGGAGAGGAAAGTGGATAGCCACAATCCTAGAATATGATCTTGAAATTAAACCAACTAAACTCATCAAGGGACAAGTTTTAGCCAGACTGATGGCTGAATCTAATTGCAATGCCTTAGAAATTAATTTCATTGCACAAGTAGATGAATAGGAGGAGATGGAGACTCCATCGATCAGTGAAGCCTATCAAGACTCACCATGGTACTCTGACATAATCTTTGTACTTACAAACTTACAAGCTCCTCCTGGACTTACCAAAACCAAGGCAAGATTTATCAAGCAAAAAGAAATGAAATTATGTATCTTGAATAATGCACTATATTGGAGAGAAAGTACTGGAATTTTACTTAATTGTTTATTGAAATCTGAAGCTGACGAAATCTTTGAAGAGTTTCATGCAGGTGACTGTGGTGGGCATCTATATTGGAAGAGCACAGCTGATAAAATACTTAGAGCTGGTTTTTATTGGCCATCCTTATTTTCAGATGTTAAAAATTTTGTTACCTCTTGTCATAAATGTCAGATTTTTGAAGGTAAAAAGAAACTCTTACCATTACCTCTGAAACCAATTTCCACAGAAAAACCATTTCATTTATGGGGTTTAGACTTCATAGGTGAAATTCATCCTCCATCCTCAGGTCAAGACAAATGGATTCTAACTGCTACTGATTAATTTACTAAGTGGATTGAAGCAATTCCCACTAGGCAAGCTACAGATTCAGTTATTATCTCATTCCTTGAAAGTAATATTTTGTCTAGATTTGGATGCCCACACAAAATTATCACAGACAATGCTGCTGCTTTAAAATCTATAAAGATGATTGATTTCTGCCATAAATACCATATTAACTTAGGTCATTCCACAACATATTATCCCCAAGGTAATGGTATGGTTGAGTCCTCGAATAAAAGTTTAGTCAACATCATCAAAAAACTACTCCAAGATAATAAAAAGACATGGAACAAGAAGCTGATATATGCCCTTTGGGCTGACAGGCTTACTACAAAAAAGTCCATAGGAACTTCACCATATCAAATTGTGTATGGTACAGATGTAGTTTTTCCTTCTTCCTTGGGTGTCCCAGTCATGAAGATCATTCAGGAATCATAGGTTGAAACCAATGACATTCAAAGAAGAGTCAATGATACCATACACCTTCAACAAACCAGAGATGAATTTTATGAAAAGTCACAAGTCTTACAGGACAAGATTAAAAATATTTTTGACAAAAGAGTTAAGGAAGGTGACTTTTTCATAGGAGATCAAGTTTTAAGATGGGATGCAAGAAGAGAGGATAAAGGTAAACATGGAAATTTTGACTTTTTGTGGCAGGGACCTTATGTCATATATGGTTATAGAGGAAATAATTCATTTTTTCTTAGAAATTTGGATGGTATAAAGCTTCAAGAAAGACCAGTAAATGGAAGGATGTTGAAACATTACTATTCCATGCAAGTCACTTAACAGTTAGACCCATTTACTTCATCATTGTAAATATTCATAGTCAGAGTGTAAGATTGGATTGGATATATTATCTACAAAGTTGAAGCCCGAAGAGAAGGCCCTAAGCTTTGCAGTATAACATATCATAAATATGGTTGTTGCAAAACATAGAATACATTTTCAGATTCACCAAGGTCAATGGATAGTGGCTACTGATCTCAGAGTTCTTGGCATTTCACCAGGAAAGCCATCCCCAAGTGGAGCCGATGTTAGCAACCTATAATATAGGGGTCATAATTTTGACTTGACTATTGGTAATTTTGTAAATTTGTACATACTTTACCTTCTGCAAGTTGTATTCACATATTTTGTAAAAGAAATAAAAAAAAATCAAAAAGAGGGTAAAAAGTCCTAAAAGAATAATCAAAGGACTTAGAAAAAATAAGATACCCCAAAAGAAAAAATGAATAAAACATGAAAGTGAGTAAGCATAAATGCCACTAATTTTTACTTTTTGACTATGGCAGAGTGTCAATAAATGCCATTAGTCCATGATGAGTTAAACAGTTCAATCTTAACTTATTATTATTTCAATTTCCATTGTTTTAGATAGAGAATAATGAGTTGTTAGACAGTTTAATCCTAACAATTCAGTAGTTAGGTAGAGAAATAAAGTGAATCCAATATTTTAATCTGGATTCATGGATGACATAAGTGTAGAGTTAGATAGTTTACACGCTTTCAGAAAAAATAAATGTTGTGAAGGTTGCTAGCTTAAATGCACCTTGTTACAAAAGAAGAAAAAATGTTAGCATGGTAAGCTGGGTAGGCAGAAGAAGGTGAAAAGTCACAATGTAAATATCATTCATCATAAGCTTCAGAATAACTAACTTCCCCTTCCCATAGTCATGAAACATTCTAGACTATCAGTCAGAAAGGCTCAAGGCATTTCCTTGACTTTTGTTGGGATCAGACCCAAGGCTCTATGACTGATTAGTTAAAAATGTGAAATGTCTATATTAATCCCTTAGTCACATCATTTACCATTCATGCACTCATTTCCCCTGAAAAAATCCTAAGTAAAACTTCATTTTTACTTAAAGATACTCTAATCCTCATTTGATTAACCTCCCACATCATTTCAAAGCATAAAGCCCTCAAAATCACATTTTATCCTAAGTCTAAGCGATGGAGTTATTATAATGCAAATTTTCTTTTTAATCTTCACTTTCTTAGTTATATTAATGTGTTTTTGAATATACATTGTCCCCTTGTCATATTAACTCTAACTTATGTATTAATTCCCTACAATTGACATTTTCCTATTATATAACTCATTTTATAAATAAATCCCAAAAACCCACTTATTTAAACTCAAGCCAAAGTATTTATTCCAACATGTTCAAATAAGACCCCCCTTATAACCCCTTTGGCTAAAGTCTATCCTTATATATAATCCCGCTCCTATGGTAATTAAGTCTTCTTGATTTAATTTACCGTATAAATAAAATTTGAAGAAAAAGCTTAAAACATATGTTATATATGTTTTAAATCAAAAATCATTGAAGTTTTGCCTAAACTAAACTTCAACCAAAAAACAAACCCTTCCCCTGTATATTCCCGCTCTAAGTCCCTTAACCCAAGGTTAAAACCTTAACTTTATCTTTTTCCCAGCATACATTCCTCCTAATCCCAGTCCCTAACCTCGGTTAATTCCTTGATTAACCCTCCCGATCATTCGATTTTTCATCAAAATAATCATTTCTGTATAACCCATCGGAGTCACTTCTGACCGTCCGATCCCTAGAAATCCGTTTGATCCTACGGTGAAAGATTTGAGCGAAATTTCAATGCATTTATCCCTCCTCATCACATAGAATCTCGACTGTCCAATCTCCTTTTTTATTCCTAAGATCTATGGCCCACGATTAACCCGATAAGTCAAAATTCCCCGCACCTTCCTTTTTAATCAGGACCATTCGCTCCCTAAGGCCAGATTCGACGACGATCATCCAGTTTCATGCTCCAAAGATAAACGATCAAAGTTTCGGCAAAATCACGCGAAATGGGTGGTTTTTCCAAACCACCCCGCACCAACGTGTCGCAATCACGTTTTATTGCGTTCAAAAAGCTCATTACTGCTTAAATCCCTTCAACAACGTGAATACCACTGGCAGAATTCCCTAAACCTCACCCGCTTAACCACAATTTAATATTATTTAACTATGGTTTATACCATCGGTTCGATACGTTAAAGTTTAAAGTTTTATTCAAATTTTCACCATTTTCCTTTAAACCTGTGAAAGCATCCATAAACCCTTTTTCTTCGAATTTGCGCCATTAAACCCTGAGAAAACACGCAGAGCCTTTGTTCAACCAACCAGAGTCATTTTTCGATGCTTCTTGCCCTGAATATCAACCTCGAAAGTGCTGCATTGTCCTCTGCGAAGCCATTTTCGAAGAATTGAAGACTGCGCACCTCTGAGAACGTCTTCAACCAAATTTCACTGGTTTTCCAGGTACTTTTCTTCGAGCTTACACTCTAAGAATTCAAAATTCCCGTTATTTTCAAAATAATTGCCAAAATTGTACAATTGAACTGCATAAAAGTGTCCATTTTACAAGGGAAACTCTGTCAAAATTTCCCTGGAATCCATAATCACCCTTTCTCGCAGTTTTTCCCAGACTCTGATCTGTTTTACTATTGAAATCAATCCTAATATACATTCTGAGCTTTAAAACCCTTGCATTACTCAAAACCCTGCTCAGAAACCCCATTTTCTCGTATAAATTCACCAAGAAACGTCTGTTTCTCATAAAGGAACTTAGCAAATCATTTAAGCTTGCTTCGTTCAAATTAAATATGACAAATAAATAGGTAACCCCCAAGAATGGAGGCCCAAAGTCTCAAAAGAAGTCTTCTGCGAAAATCCCTCAGCCTAAGCCCTTCAAAATCGATAAGCCGACCCCTGCAGTCACGACTGATTCTACAGAAGTGGTCAGATCAGTCTAGCCTCCAGTCATTTCCCCAGAAAATAGCCCTTTAGTTGATATGGACTATAGAATACTAGACCCTAATGTAGAATTTAACCTGCTTGATGTCTATAATTGGAGCTATGGAAAATCAGTGGAAAAGGGTGACAAAGACATTCCAGTTTGGGAATCCAATCTGCCTAGATATATTGTCCCTCTCACTCATTTAGTTCCTAAATTTATCAGATTATGCGAAGCCTATTATATGCTAGAACAAAGATGCATTGTAAACAAAGAAGAAGAGATCTTGTTTTACATTACTAAAGAGTCAATAAATTCCATGCTGCAAATGAATCATGACCCCAATTGTTCTTCCTTATCAATAGAATATCTAACCCAAATATATCTTGACTTGGATTTCAATACCAGATTCAAAATATTCCAGAATTTTTGTCCAAAGCAAGTTGATATTCCTAAGTTAAATCCTCCTTTTGATACCTCTGATTTCCAAGATGAGACTAGGCAGACTGTCTCAATGCTCTCCTTCATACTAGGATACACCAGTGATGAATTCACTGATGTGGCTATCCTAGGTTTTCTGTCAACTCTAAGCCCTGGCATTAGGGGAATTTTGAGGTCTAAAATGGGCCTCCTAAGGAAATAATAAAATAATCACTAAACCAATAAAATAATATTTATGAATTTGCAATTCACTTTTTGCACCACAATCCATGTAACCATAGTTAAATTCAATTCAATAGTTATACCAAAATAAAATTAATAAAAAAATTGTATTGATGTGACTGTAAATAAGAATGAGTTTTTCAAGAAAAATTCATTATCATTGAACAACTAATGCATTTGTCCTTTGTACTTAAATAACTTAAAATAAAATATAAATATAAATATATAAATTCTTAATTATATTATATGTAATTAATTAAATTTATATTATTTAAACTGTATAATAACATGTAATTAATATACTATATAAAAATAATATAATATAATATAATAAATGTATACAGATATGCATTGTTTCTTTCAAGAAATATGAAATTACAATAATATAGTTTTATTCAAAAAGTGAGAAATGACATTTATTATGAGTACTTTTCTTTGACTTTAAAAGTACTTAGAGCATGAGTTTTTATCCACCATTGAGAATGTGACAAGTAAGTACCTTTAACTCAAGAAATGCCACCTCAACCATTAGGGATGATGTCATCCCCTAAAATGTGATTGGTTCTCATAAAGTGAATTTTGATTGTACATTTTCCTTAGGAGGCCCATTTTAGACCTCAAAATTACCCTAATGTCAATCACCATCCATTCTGTTCAATTTTTCCAGATTCATTGCTGAAAACATGCATTATCAGTTGTCTAGATTATCAGAAGAAGGAGTCTTTAGATACTCTTCTTATCTTTTCCACCTCTTCCTATATTATCAAACAAATAAATTCCCCATTGAATGTCAGAAAGTGGATGCAGAAGGAAAGGTTCTATCAATAGTATTTTGGTCATCTATTCTAAGAAAATGGAACAGAGAGTATAGTTTTACAGATTTAAATGACTCATTTATATCCCTTTCTATGTATCTTTTGGAAAAAGAGGAGATCCCTAGGATCAATGATGAGACAAGAATAATTCTACAGCTATCAGAGAGCTATAAAACTAGAGATTGGTATTTATATAAAAATCATACAGAAATCAGAGTGTATGGCTCATCCCTAGCCCCATATAAGCTACCCAGATTTGTTACTAAAAGAATTATTGCTTTAGAATAACTGAGAGAACTATTGAATGTAGATGAAATCAACTTCATAGCTTCTAGGAAAAAGACCCAATTTAAGCTGAAAAATCAAATTGGGCCATTCATTGTGAATAACAGAGAAGTTGCCAATGAGATAAATGTCAAACTTAAAGAGTACAAGTTCCCATGTAGTTTTACATGGAATTATGACCCACAAGGGATTTTGAGTACAATAAGGGTAAAATGCAAGTTGCCTGTTTACTTGCATGATCGTAAGCCCCATATTGAAAGATATGTAAATAAAATTGAATGGGAGCCAAACACCCTATCTGATGATGATTCACAGGCAGTACAGGTAATACAGGTAGACAGTGGCAAAGGAAAATAGATTGAACAGACACAGGTGGCTTCTACAAGAAAAGATACTGATAACGTACATAAAAGAGACAGAGAAGGAGATAGTTTCATAGCTAAGACTATTGAGAACAAAAAATTCAGAATTCCTTATAGTAAAAGAAGTTAGATAATAGAAGAAGAAAGGGATAAGGCTGTAAATATTGAAAATAATGAAACAGATGATGAAGCTACAAGAATAGTCACTGAAACATTAAAAGAGCTTCAAAATGTAAAAATTGGAACACAACAAAAAGATACAGTCATGAAGGAAAACCAAGCTACTTTTGATTTGCCTCGTTTTAAAGAAACTGATAATACAAAGTCAGAGATTCAGATTAGATTCAGACAGATTAAAGAGAAGAATGAAGAGGTCAAGAATCAAGCATATTCTAGATTTCTTAAGGAAAATCCTGGAAACAAAGACAGGCTTCTTTCAGCATTTGATTATTCATCCAATAAATTGGTAATGTCATTCTTGAAGCGTACAGTGGATGAGACAAAATCAGTGGCAGATTATTCCAAAACATATTTCGAAGTGGATGCTGGTGCCATTCATGAATTAGATCAAATTGAATTTCATAGGAGCAATACTGAAATGCTATATTCCAAAATTGTCAATAAAACTATGAAATCAATTAGGCTTGAGAAAACAGTGCTCAACCTCCAAAATCAAATGAAGTTGGACAAGGCCTCACTATATGCTAATAATTTGAGAATAAAAGCACCAGAAGATATAGTTATTGAAGCAGAGGGTCACCTAGCCAACATTGAAGGAGCAAAATTCCTAATTAAATAGAAAAATGAGGATAAAGCTGCTCTTAGAAAACAACTGAAGTTTCCTCAGAGTGAAAACTCTCAAGCAAAAGAAATTCTACACAAAAAAGCAGAGAATGATGAATTAAAGCAACTTGTAAATCAAATGACAGGTCAGATAAAAACAATGGAAAGTCAAATAGAAGCTTTAATGAAAGAGAATGAAGAACTAAGAAAAGCACAACCGGTGGTCATTCCTATAGTGATTCCCACTATAAGCACTACTATACCATCCACTTTGGCAGAACAGTTGGCACCAAAAGGAGTACTGGCAACTGCAGTGCCAATTACTTCTCAGGAAATCTCTGCCTCTTCTTCTTCATCCTCACAGATGAGCACACTACAAGACCAAGCAGTCGTGATCAAATCCATGGAGGACATATCTATTAAAGAAAAATAAATTCTTAGTTTGAAAGGCATTATTAAAAATTTAGAAAGTTCCAGAAATGATGCCTTGATTACTTCTAAAGGATATGAGAAAAGGGTCTATTGACTACAGGAACAGGTAAAGATTCTGCAAGCACAAGTAAATCTTATAGATCAAGTGGCCTATATAAAAAATCATTTATGGACCAAAATTATTGAAGGCATTCATTCTCAGTGGCCTTCAATTCGGATAATTTATGAACAGAGAGAGTTACTTCAAGTTGCTAGTGCAGAGATTGACAAGACTAAAAGGGAAATTAACAATAAACCAGCCCAAGAAATCAAACTCATAGCTTTTTTAAACAGTAAAAACAGGGAAGAGTTGGAAGAATTGAAAATTGTTGATAGGACAGAAACCATTCTTCAAATCAAAAAAGTCTTGAACAAAAGAAACATAATGAGTAACTTAGAGGACTGGTGTAAAGACATGAATGCATCCATCTCAAGATTTTTAGCTAAATAAAAAACATTATAGGAAGTAGGTTTGCCTGATATTCATGCATTGAATGACAAGTTAATGCCTCATAAATATTATGATCTAAAAATCAGAAATCATGCAAAAGAGCAAGCCAGACAACCACTGCCTCAAGGATCACCAACAAGCAAAATAATTCTTTAGTATTTTGAAAATCTGTTCTTTTTAGATATTGAGATCAAGCATATGTTCACTATCAAGCCTAATTTTGCCAAGTATACAGAGGCATATGAAAGTTACAAAAAATTGAAGACTATGAAGATCCCCTCTGCAGAAAAGTGGCAAGAATTCACAGATCTGCTGTGAATTTAATGGATAAAAAACAGAAAAATCACTTGGAAATTCATTTTTTACTGTTACCTCAAAGGTAAAAATTACAGGGTTAAAGTGTATCAGTAGGTGAAAGAGTATCAGTGAAAATAAAATTACTGTTGGTTACTTTTTAATTACCATAGTAAAACAACTCAAATCAGATGAATAAAGAGTATCAGTGTTGAAAGTTAAAGGAAGGAAAGTTCTTCAACTACTTTCCATGATAAGATGCACCTAATTCCAGCAGTGCTCATAGCACAACAACAATCAGTTCAAATTAGAATAATCAGTTCTATTTTTGCTTGTAAAAAGGTAACAGCTTGCAAACCGTTTTGCAGTTGTCCCTCTTATTAAGTTTTCTTTCCTATTTTCTATTAAAAGATTATCTCAATTCCTGAGATATTTTGTAAACAATTTTTTGTATAAATACTTCACAATTCGAAGTATTCAGTGTGAGTAAAAATTTCTCAAGACAACTATAGTCTTATTTGTTGGTTATATTGAAGTTGGTGAGTCAATTAGTGAAAGCAACAGACTGGAAAGAGATCAAAGACATCATAGTTAAGGATTCTCGTGGTGACAAGATAAGTCTCGTTTCTTTCCTTGTTTTCAATGTATTTCTTTAAAGTTTACATTCATTCATATTGTGTTTTTCTAGTCTGTAATGATCAACTAAGGAAAAATTAAACAAAATTACTGATAATAAGCTCCCTGTTTTGAAACTTGTTGGCATTTTAATGTTTTCCACTTGATAACCGGACCATATAATTCTTAATTGCTCTAGGTCCCTGTTATATCCCTTCTTCAATCTTCTTATCTGTAGCTTAAGGATTCTTAATTGCCCTTTTGCTCAGATTCCACCCACTCCATCAAATTAAGCCTATACAAATCCTTAGAAGGTCACCTATCTTGCCCTTAGTACATTTGCATCTCTGAGCCTTATTTCTTAGTTCTGCTTGCCTAGAGAATTGACTCCATTGCCCAATATTCTGGTAAATCCTTTTGGTTTACCTTGAAATCTCTTTATTCCCACGAATATTTTAAAATCAAACCCAATTACACAATCATAACTAGCCTAATATCTGTTACTAAAACAAAGCTAAAACATACGGAGAGATCCCTCTCTAGATTTCAAGAAGGCTAGATCTTGAATTCCCAAAGCGGTTCTTGGTTACCGTTAGTGTTCTTAGCTACAAAAATCCCCATCCCACAACCTGAGAATTACTAGGGTGATAACACTACCGAGGACTTATTACCAATTTGTTGTGTGTATTGTCTACTTTACTTGTGTTCCATATCTCCTTTCTTCGAGTTCTAGTTTGCAATTCATCATACTATTATGTGTTTTTATTAGTCTCTTTAGCATGTTATGTGTTTTATCAGTTTTTGTTAGTCTCACACAGTGAGCATTCCTGATAAAATATATGTTATAACAATTAAAGAGCATCACTCATGATAGTTATTCTTCATGATATTTCAGTGAGAATATTGTCAGACTAGAAATAACTTTCTCTCAATGGAATATTGTCAAACTGATACTTTTGTCAATTTCTACTAAATCATTAGATTTCTGTTTCACAGACTTATTGATTCTCCTATTATCTTTTAATTTCATCTCATCATAGACTACAAACTTGCACCTTTCTACCACATCAATTTACAATACCTTCTTTAGTAAAACTGTGGATTTGACTGAAATATCTCTTCAGTGAATCAGAGTTTATACCATCTTCCAATCCCATAAAACAAAACATTATAATTTCCTTAGAGTTTAAGATGTGTCTGGTCAGGCGCTTGCTACATTCCAAGTGCTGATTCCAGCGCCAACATCTTTTGGTGCGTCTGCCGAGAGATGAATGCCTTGTAACGAAGTAATCTCTTGATTCTATTGTTATGAATTATTGATAACCAGTTCTTGATGGTGAACAAGAATTGGTGACCTAAAGAAGACTGCAAATTTGTTCACCTAGCTACTCCACAAAGAGGAAGAGGGGTTTCAAGACCTCCTTCTACAAGGAGGAATCAGAGATCTCCAACTATTACTCCAATTGCTGACCTAGAGAAAATCATCAAAGATGATAGAGGAAAATAGAGATCAGCTGAAGCCACATCTTAGTCATTGAAGTAGGTACACGAAATGTATGTTCCAAAGAGAAAGGTACCTCTATATACTTTAGAAGCTAAAGAGGTTTTAGTTTCAAAAAATTCTACCGAAAAATCTCAAGTTGAAGCCACTCCTTAAGAAAATAAAGTGGATATTGTTAACCTAGGCTTAGCTAAAGGTTTTTGTTACTCATCACCTAGTGAATCTGAAGTATGTGTTATTCTAGTCAAAGAAGGAGAAACTAAATTTATAAGTGTTGATAAGAAATCAGAAGAGTTTTTGTTGACTGAAGGGGAATTAGAACAAGTATTAGTTATTGCACCTTTTCTAGATAAGGATATTTTGACTGAAGAAGACTTCAAGACTATTTTAAATTTCCTTCAGAATCATCCTGAATACCAGTCTCTTGTCACCCCTCAGCAAGAATATTTTCCTTTCTCTCCAAATCCAGCTATTGGGTCATCGTCCTCTCATCCACTTGAAGAGACTGTACCTGAAGGTCTTACTTTTAATCTATCTGATTTCCTTGCTCAGCAAAATAAAGTTGAATTAACTCCATCCCCTCAAGAGACAACTTTAGATTTTGATTCTTCTACTGAAGGAGAAGTCAAGACATCCTCTGTTCATCTTTTTGAAAACCCACTCTTCTCAGTTCCAAATCCTGAAAAATCAGCTCAATATCCTCAATTTTCTGCTATCCTAAATTATAATCAGAATTCACCAATTGTAATTCCTATTTCTCAAACAACTACATCAATTGTACATCAACAAAATATGGCTCAGCCTTCCCTTACAAGGATGCAACCAACAGTGGCTACGACATATGCGCCACTTGTTCTCCCTAAACACATGCATGCACTTCCCCAAGGAGATTACTTGAAATATCTTCCAAAATACACTGGGGAGGGAGGAGTTTCTGCTGAAGAATATTTAGTAACTTTCTATAGCTATGCTGACAATCAAAATATTTAACTTGAAGATGTCTGGTCAAGACTCTTTGTTCAGATCTTGGATGGTGAAGCTCGAAAATGGTTAAGAAGTTTGGCTCCAAATTCAATTACAAGAATTGATGAATTAGAAGAGATATTTGTGAAGCATTGGGGTGAGAGGAAAGACTATGTTTATTATCTTACATAATTTGGAACTCTGAAGAAAAAGGTAGATAAGTCATTAGTTGACTTTACTAAGAGGTTTAATAAGATTTATCAGAAAATTCCTGAAGAGATTAAACCCACTGAAACCACAGCTATGATGATTTTTTCAAATTCTTTAGATTCTAAGTTTTCATGATGGTTGAGAGCTGAAAAAGCATGTCATACATTGACAAATATCCAAGAGGCTACAATTGGAGTGCAGTCTAATCTCATGGCTTCTAATAAATTAAAAATGGAGGAAGAAAAGGCGGCAAAAGACAAAAAGAATATGAAAGAAGAAAAACCTTCTTCTTCTAAATCTATTTCAACAGAAGAAAATATCGATCCAATGTCCAATTTGATCAAGGAACTTGCCTCTAAGATGTAAAAATTAGAGGTAGAAAATAATCTAGCTGCTAGAGCCAATCAAAATGAAGCTAATAGAAATTAGGCTCCCTTCAGGAGGCCTTTTCAGCATAAAAAAATTCTACAACGCCCAAGGAGGAATGATGATGATCAAAATGTTCAGCCTCCTTTGAATAATTTTGCTGAAGAACAACAACAAGGAAATGAGGAAGAAAATGAAGAAATAAACCATGTGGGAGAAACTTCACAGTCAACATGTTTGACATTGCAGGAATATGAAGATAGATCGAGAATTTGTTTATTTTTTGATGATATCAATGCTCAAATTTATGCATAGAATGATAAAAAAAAACAAGAAGTTCAAAACATAATTTACCCTTTTAGGTCAAAAGGTCTTGTTCAGCAGCCCCAATAAAAATCAGATTCAGATAAACAAACTACTAAATAGAAGGCCAAGGCAAATGAGGTTCCTCAACCTCAAAATTCTGCCCCAATTGTTAAAATTACTACAGAAAATAAGGAATTAGTTCCAATTTATTTCAGTTTCAAATTTGAATTGAATAAAATCAAAATTCCAGTTCCAATCCTGGAATTATTGAAAAATCCAACATATAAAGTCTCTTTTAAGGGTCTGTTGCAGCCTCCTCTCGCCCATGATTCAGTCAAACTTGAGGATGAGCATCCCACCATTTATCTAGGCTGTCATGTCCAAGATCAAAATGATGAAAACTCACCTCCTTTCTACTTGTCACTCAATATACATGACAAATTGCTGCATAATTGTCTGTTAGATTCTGGAGCTTCCCACAATCTCATGCCAAAGAAAGTAGTGGATGAATTGGGATTAGAGATCACCAAGAAATACCATAACCTTTACACCTTTGACTCCAAAAAATTCAAGTGTCTAGGAGTGATTAAGGATTTGGTTGTTTCTCTTACCCAACTACCTATGAAGAGCTTAGTGATGGACATCGTAGTTGCCGAAATTCCTTCAAGATTTGGGATGTTACTTTCTAGATCTTGGTGTTGGAAATATGATGCAGAGTGTTGTCCTTGATGGAAACCCACTGAATGAAGATGAAGACATGTGACTGTTGACATGTGTTGTCCTTGATGGCAATCCACCTGATGAAGTTATGCTTGACTTGATGGACTTGGTAAATGATGTAAATCTGATGTGATATGTTGTTGAGTGTTTTCCTTGAAAGGCAACCCACTTGATGAAGATGATGAAAACTTACTTGATGAAGTTGTGCTTAAGAGAATGTGTTCCTCATGAAGAAAATATGATGTTTCTACAGTGTGTACAGAAGGCTATGAAGAAAGGATTTCAGAATGTACTCAAAGTATGATGAAAAAGAGTATGTCTCTTGGTATACGCGGATTGGCCTAAGGGAAGTCGCGTATGCACGTGGAAAAGAACGTGCCAAGTCGCGTATGGGCTAAAGCGCTCAAAAAATGCAAAACTAAGGGTAACCACCATGGTATTGACCCATTGTATTGGGTAATGATCCGCCTAAATGACCCCGTCCAGGTAGTTTTGGGCTCGTGGTATTGGTTTGGCTCGTGGTATTGAAAAAGGGGCCCGTGGTATTGAAAAAGGATAAACCTATATAAGGAGAAGAAATTTATTGTGCAAATGATGAGTGTGGGTGCAAGATGTCTGAGCTTGAATGAATACTTCTCTCTGAAGTATATCTGAATGGAAAGGGTTACACTTGAATGATAAATCTGAATGTATGATGCACCAATGATGAAGAAGGGGATCTAGATCTGAATTGCCCTTGTATTTGCTAGATCTGATTATGGAAGGCTTAGATCGGTGATGAGGCGAGCATCCAGGCGAACATCTGTCTGAAGCAAAAGGGTAGATCTGAACTGAATATCTGATCTGATGAAGTATGCTGCTCTGTAATGATTGAATATCTATACGCTACTTCGCCGTGGAGGAAGCGCGTATATACGCAGCTTCAACGAAGAGAAAGCGCGTATGCGCAATAAATTATACACTGAGGTATACGCTAGTTTGTGTGGACGGAAGCGCGTATATACGCGACATCAGTAAAGGGAAAGCGCGTATGCAAACTAGGGTTTGCTGAAGCAAGGGGTATGAAATATCTGATCTGTTCTGCTGTGTTTCTGCTATCTGATCTGTGTTGATATGTATCTGTTGGTGATGTATGTTTGGGCTTAAAAGTGTGGAAAGGGTCTAGTCTGGAAATATGATGAAATGTGGCCTGCAAGTGGTGTTCTATTCAATTTGTTGGATCCAGTGTGAAAATTGATGAAACGTGGTCCAAGGTGGTGCTGAGGGTTGTAGCCTTCAGTCAGGGGGTTGTAGCTCCCTTCCAGGTGAGGCTGGTAAACGAGATCGGGAGGTCGTAGCTCCCTTCCAGGAGAGGCTGGTAAACGAGTCAGGGGGTTGGAGCTCCCTTCCAGGAGAGGCTGGTAAACGAGCGCAGGTGGGTGCCTGCGTGCTGGTCAAGTCTGCGCCACCACATATGTTGTAAGATGTTTTCTCTATAATAAAATATTGAAGGCTGAGCAACTGCAGCGGTGGTTTTCTCCCGACTTGGGTTTCCACCTAAAAATCCTGGTGTTCATGTGTGATGCTTTGTGTGATAGTTTATTCTGTTCTTACTGCACATGTTTACTATTTATAGAACATCTAATGAATGAATGATGGAATGATATAAGTGAAGAACTAATGGCATAATTAGATCTCTGTGTATACGCGAGTTTTATGAAGGATATCCGCGTGTATACGCTACTTGGCTTCAGCAAAGTAGCGTATGAGTTTTAAGGAATGAAAAAGTAAAAGTTTGAATATGCAGTAAATACTGATTCACCCCCCCCTCTCAGTATTTTTCCCAACAATTGGTATCAGAGCAGGTCCTTGTGCAGAAGCTTGATCGCTCAAAGGAGATCCGTCGCAATGGGAAGTCAAGAAGGAGTAATGTCTATAAAGCCACCTCTATTCAATGGAAGCAATCTGATATTCTGGAAGGTACGAACAAAAGCATATTTGCAAAGTCTTGGTGCAGATGTATGGGCAATCGTGGAAGAAGGTTATCAATACCCGGCAAGTATTCCTACTGATGCAGCAGAAAGGAAGAAGTATGAAACCAATGCCAAAGCAGTAAATGTCTTGCTGGGAAGCATGTCTTAATCAGAATTTGCTAAAGTGATGCAGCTACATTCAGCAAAAGAAATATGGGACAAAATCATTCTGAGCTATGAAGGAGATACAAAGGTAAAAAATGCAAAACTCGAAACTCTTAGAATTGAATATGAAAATTTGAAGATGCATAGTGATGAAAGCGTTGCCAGTTTCTTCCTTCGTCTAGATGATGTTGTAAATCGAATGAGAAATTTGGGTGAAACCAAAACTGATACTACTCTGGTTGAAAAAGTCTTAAGATCCTTGACTCCAAAATTTGATTCTAAAGTCTCCGCTATTGAAGAAAGGCAAGATATGCAAACTCTTACTATTGTTCAATTACATGGGACCCTGACTGCTTTTGAAATGAGACAAGGAGGTCCTTCTCAAATAAGAGAAGCTGCGTTTAAGGCATCTACAAAAGGAAAGAAAAAGGAAGTTGTCAAAGAATCCAGCTATATTTCCGATGAAGAAGAAGAAAATTTCGTAAGAAAACTCCAACTAGGAACTGGAAGATTCAAAGGTAAGCTTCCCATCAAATGTTTTGAGTGTGGAAAAGTTGGTCATTATGCTGCAAAATGTCCGTATAAAGGAAAAGAAGTTGTAAGAAGGAATAAGAACAGATCTAGCTCTAGAAAAAGTTACTATACTAATGAAGATAGTGATGGGTCATCTAATAGTGAGGAAGAATGTGAAGAAGATCTTAGACTTCTCATGGCTTTTGAACAAATGGAAGAAAAGGATACTTTTATGGATGCTCTAGAGGAAAATGATTTTCTTGAAGAAAATAATCAACTCAAACTTCGCTTAGAAGATTGCAAAATTCTCTTAGAAGAACAAAAGATGATCAGAGAGACTGTTGAAAAGCAGCTTGAAGAAGCAAAGAAACATATTGAAAAACCAGAATGTGAAGTGGTAAGTCAAAGAAAAGAAGTTGAGAAAGCAAAGACCTTGAATCTTAGATTTGCTAAAGGATCGGAAACCTTAGATGAGATTATCAAGGTACAACGTTCTCCTCTTATAAAGACAGGTCTGGGATATACCGGAGAATCTTCTCAAACTTCAGCACCAAACTATCTAAAAGCAGTTACAGGTGGTTTACTTCATTCAGCCACTCAGCAAGGGAATAGAGGATCGCTACAGGGAAAGCAGGACCATCTCAATTCAAGGAACACTAACAGGGATAGTCTTCAAAGACACTACAACCAACAGGTAAATTCAAATAGAAGATTCCATGATCGTAGAAATTTATACTTCAATGGGCAATGTTTCACTTGTCACAATTTTGGTCATAAAGCTATTCAATGTGTGGCATATAAAACCATCATGACAAGAGAAGCAAGAAAGAAAAGGTTGGATACTGAACCAAAGAAGAATACCTATAACAATTTTTCTCCTCTTCAAAGTGAAGTCGAATGTACTTATTGCAATAACTTTGGCCATGAAGAATCTGAATGCGGGAACAAGATCCAGCCTAAAGAACATGTTCCCTCAAGCTCTAAAGTGTGGAAGAAGAAAGAACCGCCGGTTGAAAATTGTGGGATAGCATTATTTGCAGAAGGTGAAGAAAATCAATGGTACATCGATAGTGGGTGCTCAAGACACATGACAGGTGACAAAAGCAAACTCCATACTTATAATGCTCTAGAAAAGGAAAAGAAAGTTACTTTTGGAAATGATACTCCTGCTGTAATTAAAGGAAAAGGGTCAATATTTCTAAAATAAAAGGTGAAAGCTAAAGATGTCATGTATGTGGATGGATTAAGGCATAACCTGTTAAGTGTTAGTCAAATGTGTGATCAAGGAGCAGAAGTGGTCTTCAGTTCCAAAGAATGTGTGGTTCGTGATCTTGATACAGGTAAAATCATTATAAAAGGAAAAAAAAATCCAAGCAACCTGTATGTACTAAACGGCATAGATCAATGTTACTTGAGCAAGTCTTGAGAAAATTGGCTATGGCATAGAAGGCTGGGGCATCTGAGTTTCTCTCAAATCAACAAAGCAAGCAGACTTCAAGCTGTTCGTGATCTTCCCAAGGTCAATCTTCCAGAAATTACCATATGCAAATCTTGTCAATTTGGTAAGCAGACCAGAGTACGATTTAATGCCAAAGAAGGATCTTCAAGTAAGCCTCTTGAACTCATTCATACTGATATCTGTGGACCTATGAGGAAAAAGTCATTACGTGGGGAAGAATACTATATCTTATTTATTGTTGACTACTCTAGAATGTGTTGGATCGGGTTCATTAAACACAAAGATCAAGCACTTGAAAAATTTCAGAGCTTCAAAGCTTTGGCAGAAAATGAATCAGATCTAAAAATCAAGTGTCTTAGATCTGATCGTGGAGGAGAATATTCATCAAATGAATTCTTTGAATTTTGTGAACAACATGGCATTAAACGACAGTTCTCTGTAGCAGGCACTCCACAACAAAATGGTGTAGCAGAAAGAATGAATAGAACGATTGTTCAAATGGCTAGAGCTATGCTTACTGATTCTAATGTTCCTGACATGTTCTGGAGTGAAGCAACACATACAGCAGTTAACATTCTCACTTCTCTATGTTCGTAAATAGTGATATCACTCCAGTATTAACCTGCAGCAAATTTTCCCATCGTAAAGCATTTTTATGTTTTAGCAATGTTGAATAATGATGAAAAGTTTACAAGTTTGAATCATAGATCAAGAGGAAGGATACTTCTTGCTACTCATCGTCGTTGTGCTCACGTGTTACAATAAAAGGCTTCGAAAGGTTATTGAATGTATTGATGTTGTTATTGATGAGTCTCCTGCAGCTCCTAAAGAAGAAAAACAAACAACAAAAGAAGATGATTGCGACATATGGCCTTCTACATCAGATAGCAATGATATAGACAGTGGATCCAATGAAGAACCTGAAGATGATCTATCTGAAAAAGCTCCATCCAGATATGTTCAAAAGAATCATCCTGAAACTCAAATTTTGGGTGACAAGGAATCTGGTGTACAAACAAGGAGAACTCTTATGGGATCTTCTAATCATTTGGCACTTCTATCCACAATTGAACCACACAATGTCAATGAAGCTAGCAAATATGAATGTTGGAGGCAAGCCATGGATGAAGAACTTGTTCAAATTGAGAAGAATGACACTTGGGATTTCGTTCCAAGGCCTCATGATAAAAATGTCATTGGAACTAAATGGATTTTCAAGAACAAGTTAAATGAGAATGGGGATGTTGTAAGAAACAAAGCTAGACTGGTTTGCAAAGGGTATACTCAAAAAGAAGGTATAGACTTTGAAGAAACTTTTGCTCCTGTAGCTAGACTTGAAGCCATAAGAATGTTTCTTGCTTTCTCAAGCTATCAACGAATCAAAGTTTATCAAATGGATGTTAAGTCTGCTTTTCTTAATGGGGATCTAGAAGAAGAAGTTTATATAGAACAACCGGAAGGATACATTTTGGGAAATGATGCAAATCTTGTTTGTAGACTTAAAAAGGCTCTGTATGGACTCAAACAAGCTCCAAGGGCTTGGTATTATCGTCTTGACAAATATCTTCATCAACAAGGATTTTCAAAGGGTCTGCTGATAGCAACTTATACACAAAAGTTGAAAATGATAAACTATTGATTGTAGTTGTATATGTTGATGATATCATTTTTGGGAGTAACGAAGAATCTATGAGTCAAAAATTTGCTTCTGTCATGCAGCAAGAATTTGAAATGTCTTTACTAGGGGAACTAACATTCTTTCTTGGCTTGCAAGTGCATCAATCTGCAGATGGTATATTTCTATCACAAGAAAAATATCTTAAGCAAATTCTGAAGAAGTATGGCATGGAAGAATGCAAACCTGTAAGTACACCAATGATAACCGGATGCAGTCTCAGTTCTAATGATGATTCTCCCACAGTGAATCAACCAGAATACAAATCGATGATAGGAAGTCTGCTTTACCTCACTGGGACCAGACCAGACATTATGCATGCAGTTGGGATTGTAGGAAGATTCCAAGCTAATCCAAAAGAGTCTCATCTTCAGGCTGTCAAAATAATTTTCAAATATCTACAAGGAACTCAAGATTTTGGTCTATGGTATCCAAAGAATGCTAATCTTACTCTTCATGCTTATACTGATGCAGATTGGGCTGGAAGTGTTGATGATCGGAAAAGCACTAGTGGTGGTGCATTCTATATGGGACCCCGGTTAGTATCTTGGTTCAGCAAGAAGCAAAATTCTATTGCCTTATCAACAACTGAAGCAGAGTATGTAGCTGCCGCATCTTGTTGCACTCAACTCCTATGGATGATGCAAACCTTGCAAGATTTTCAAATCAAATGTGCAACTCCTATCTCCATTATGTGTGATAATACAAGTGCCATCAGTATCTCAAAGAATCCTGTTATGCATTCGAAGACCAAGCACATTCCCATCAAGTATCATTTCTTGCGCGAACAAGTGCTTGAACAAAAGGTGAAGTTGGAGTATGTTCCCTCCAAAGAACAAGTTGCTGATATTTTTACCAAACCTCTGCCCAGGGAAGCGTTCGAGCATCTAAGACAAAAGCTGGGAGTATTCTCTGCCAGTCAAAAGAACAAATCTGCATAAATTTAGAAGATGACTTGGGATACGTGGGTTTCCTGAAACCCAGTCGCGTATATACGCGAGTTCATGCACACAAAACCGCGTATGGTTGGTTGCTGACAATTTTTGGTTGGTTCAGCTCTCTTCAGCACAGCTGCAGTGCTGTTTGGTATCTCTGATACTGTTTGGTATCTCTGGTGGTGCTGCCCAGTTCTCATAATTCTGTTTCTAATGTTTTGATGAAGATGCCTTGATGATTTGTTGGTGGAAGTTTTCAGGATGCACAAACTAAGGGGGAGCCTTAGTCATATGAAAAGGATGCATGGATGCACAGATTCAGGGGGAGCATCAACGTTGCTGAGTATAATGCATTGTTGGCATTATGATGGTTCTGTTATATGATCTCTCTTGAGGTCTTCTTGGTATTGGTCATGAAAAGTCATATTTGTATTTTTGATGAAAAGGTCATGTTGAGACCCATGATGTAAAATCTGTAAAATTCAGTCATGTATGAACTTGTCAAATTTGTAAACCCACTTGGTTGGGTAGCTAAGTCAAATTTTGTAAACCCACTTGGTTGGGTACTTGAGTCTTATATGTAAATCCACTTGGTTGGATATTGGATGTAAGTATGAGTCTTTGGTGATAGGAAGTTCATAGAGTCATGTACTTGGAAGATGAACTCAGGGGGAGCTTGGCCACTTCAGCACATATCAGATCTGCAGAATGTTTCTTCCACATAAGGAGGAGAGTGTTGGGTTTTGATCCGCCCTTTGCCCTTGATGTCAAAGGGGGAGAGTGACATGGTGTTTGAATGAAGAGAAGATAATGATGTCAAATATTTGGGAGAGTGACATTTTTGGGAGAGTGACATGGTATCTATCTGCTGTGGTAACCAAACACCATCGTGGTTGCCATCAAGTCCAAAGGGGGAGATTGTTGGAAATATGATGCAGAGTGTTGTCCTTGATGGCAACCCACCGAATGAAGATGAAGACATGCGACTGTTGACATGTGTTGTCCTTGATGGCAAACCACCTGATGAAGTTATGCTTGACTTGATGGACTTGGTAAATGATGTAAATCTGATGTGATATGTTGTTGAGTGTTGTCCTTGAAAGGCAACCCACTTGATGAAGATGATGAAAACTTACTTGATGAAGTTGTGCTTAAGAGAATGTGTTCCCGATGAAGAAAATATGATGTTTCTACAGTGTGTACAGAAGGCTATGAAGAAAGGATTTCAGAATGTACTCAAAGTATGATGAAAAAGAGTATGTCTCTTGGTATACGCGGATTGGCCTAAGGGAAGTCGCGTATGCACGTGGAAAAGAACGTTCCAAGTCGCGTATGGGCTAAAGCGCTCAAAAAGTGCAAAACTAAGGGTAACCACCATGGTATTGACCCATTGTATTGGGTAATGATCCGCCTAAATGACCCCGTCCAGGTAGTTTTGGGCTCGTGGTATTGGTTTGGCTCGTGGTATTGAAAAAGGGGCCCGTGGTATTGAAAAAGGATAAACCTATATAAGGAGAAGAAATTTATTGTGCAAATGATGAGTGTGGGTGCAAGATGTCTGAGCTTGAATGAATACTTCTCTCTGAAGTATATCTGAATGGAAAGGGTTACACTTGAATGATAAATCTGAATGTATGATGCACCAATGATGAAGAAGGGGATCTAGATCTGAATTGCCCTTGTATTTGCTAGATCTGATTATGGAAGGCTTAGATCCGTGATGAGGCGAGCATCGAGGCGAACATCTGTCTGAAGCAAAAGGGTAGATCTGAACTGAATATCTGATCTGATGAAGTATGCTGCTGTTTAATGATTGAAGATATATACGCTACTTCGCCGCGGAGGAAGCGCGTATATACGCGGCTTCAGCGAAGAGAAAGCGCGTATGCGCAATAAATTATACACTGAGGTATACGCTAGTTTGTGTGGACGGAAGCGCGTATATATGCGACATCAGTAAAGGGAAAGCGCGTATGCAAACTAGGGTTTGCTAAAGCAAGGGGTATAAAATATCTGATCTGTTCTGCTGTGTTTCTACTATCTGATCTGTGTTGATATGTATCTGTTGGTGATGTATGTTTGGGCTTAAAAGTGTGGAAAGGGTCTAGTCTGGAAATATGATGAAATGTGGCCTGCAAGTGGTGTTCTATTGAAGTTTTTGGATCCAGTGTGAAAATTGATGAAACGTGGTCCAAGGTGGTGCTGAGGGTTGTAGCCTTCAGTCAGGGGGTTGTAGCTCCCTTCCAGGTGAGGCTGGTAAACGAGATCGGGGGTTCGTAGCTCCCTTCCAGGAGAGGCTGGTAAACGAGTCAGGGGGTCGTAGCTCCCTTCTAGGAGAGGCTGGTAAACGAGCGCAGGTGGGTGCCTGCGTGCTGGTCAAGTCTGCGCCAGCACATATGTTGTAAGATGTTTTCTCTATAATAACATATTGAAGGCTGAGCAACTGCAGCGGTGGTTTTCTCCCGACTTGGGTTTCCACCTAAAAATCCTGGTGTTCATGTGTGATGCTTTGTGTGATGGTTTATTCTGTTCTTACTGCACATGTTTACTGCTTATTGAATATCTGATGAATAACTGATGGATTGGTTTAAGTGAAGATTTAATGACATATCTATATCTCTGTGTATACGCGAGTTTCATAAAGGGGATCCGCGTATATACGCTAGTTTTCTGAAGTAAAGTAGCGTATGTGTTTTAAGGAATGAAAAAGTAAAAAGATTTGATTATGCAGTAAATACTGATTCACCCCCCCCCCCTCTCAGTATTTTTCCCAACACTTGGTCTAGGAAATTGGGAGGTACCCTTCAGATGGATATGTCACATGCTACCATCCCAGTTTTGGTTTTTAATCTCATGTGGTGATCATTTTTTAAAAAACTTTCCGTATTATCCACATTGCTAGAAAACGAGTGTCAGAAGGATCAGGGGTTGGTGTAGTGCTCATTTCTCCTACTCAGCAAAAGGTGACCATCCCAGTATTTGGAGGGGAATTCAGAAGGCTATATAGGTAAACTCAAATGGCCTACATCATTATTTATTAGGAAAATCCATCAAACCATCCCATATATGCTGAAGAAAAAGAATTGGGGTCATCAATTTTTCACCTTGCTGCTGATGATAATGATTTCTAGCCTGAAATAAGTGAAAAACAACACTCTCAAGGTGCAAATGCACAACATTCAAAAGGAGGTTAAATATGGAAATTATACTTTGACGGAGCTTCTTCAAGAGAAGGATCAGGAGTCGGTGTAGTTCTCATTTCTCCTACTCAGCAAAAGGTGACCATATCATACAAACTACAATTCACTACCTCTAAAAACAATGTTGAGTATGAAGCACTTGTGCTGGGTATGAAGGTAGCAAAATATTTGGGAGAAGAATAGCTAATTGCCTTTGGTGATTCAGAGATGGTGATTAAGCAGGTGAGAAATAATTACAAAGTGAAAAATTCCAAATTGAAGAATTATAGGAATGAAGTATGGGATTTGATTGAACATTACTTTTCAGCATTTAATATAAATTTTGTCACTAAAGAAGAAGATCAAATTTTTGATTCACTAGCTATTGTTGCTAGTAATTTCAAAGCTCCTTTGGATGTCAAGGCAGCCTATGATGTTCAAATAAAAAAATAACATTCAATTCCCAATGACATCAAGTACTGGCAATTATTTGAAGATGACAGGGAGATTCAGAAATTTTTGGAGTGTATAGAAGAGTTTGCAGAGATACAAATTGATGATGAGAAAGAAATTGTTGAAAACCAAAATAGCAGCCCTTTTAAGAAAATTGTGGCTAGAAAAAACATTATAGATCTGAAAACTAACTTTATTCCTAAGGGTTTAGTTCCTTTAGAAATAATATTTGATAATAATGATGTTTTTCTCAAAAATGAAAGCAAGGTTGATGGAGAGAGTACATTAGAATGTAATATTGGTACAGAAGATAAGCCAAGATTAGTCAAAGTGTCCAAATTCCTTCCTCTGGAAACCAGAACGAAATATATCAAACCGCTGAAAGAATTTGTTGATATTTTTGCATGGTCTTATAGTGGGTTGAAAACTTATGATAAGATCATAATGGAGTGCAAGATCCCTTTGAAAACAGATGTAAATCCTGTAGCACAAAAAATTAGACACATCAATTCCATGCTGCTTCCAATAATTGAGAAAGAAATCAAAAAATTATGGGAAGCAAAGATTATTCTTCCTTTGAGATTTTCTAACTGGGTAGCTTATATAGTGCCAGTCTGGAAAAATAATGGAGAAATCAGGATTTGTGTTGATTTTCACAACCCTAATCGGTGCTCCTTGAAAGATAACTATCCACTGTCTAAGATGGATTATATGTTGCATAAGGTTGTAGGATCCAAAATACTATCAATGATTGATGGATTTTCAGGTTAGAATCATATTTCAGTTGACAGGCAAGACAAAGAAAAGACAAAATTTGCCACACCCTAGGGCACATTCATGTACAACAAAATGCCATTTGGTTTGATGAATGCCGGTGAAACCTTTCAAAGGGAAATGGATATTTCCTTTGCAGGAGAAAAGGGCAAATTTGTGGTAATCTATTTGGATGACATCACAATATATTCAAAATCTGATGAAGACCACTTGAAACATCTGAAGCAAGTTTTTGACAAACGCAGAAAGTTTGGTTTGCCCTTAAACCCCCAAAAGTCGTATTTTTTTGTCCAATAAGGTAAGTTATTAGGACATATTGTAACAGAAAGTAGTATCTGTACTGATCCAGGAAGAGTAGAAGCTATTCAGAAGATTGGTTTACTAATAAATAAGAAGGAATAACAGTCATTTTGAGGGAAAATCAATTTTTTGAGGCGTTTTGTTCCTAACTTTGTAGAGCTGATCAAACACATAAATGTTTTGCTGAAAAAAGATGCATAATTTAAGTGGTGAGATGAAGCTAAAGATTATTTTTCACCAATTAAGTCTCCTTTGACTGAAGCACCAATTTTTATTAGTCCTAACTTTGAAAAGGATTTTCTGATTTTTTCATATGCTTTAGAAGAAACAATTGCAGTTGTCTTACTACAGAAGAACAAGGAGGGTTTGGAGCAGCCAATTTCATTTTTTAGTTGTGCTTTAAGGGATTCTGAATTGAAGTACAACTTGACTGAAAAACAAGAATATGCACTAGTTAAGGCTTTGATTTATTTTCTAGTTTATGTGCTGCATTCAAAAATAATTGATTTTGTGCCTGATATCACTGTTAAAGATGTGTTGCTGTAGCTAGATACAGATGGAAGGAGAGGAAGATGGCTGACCAAGATTCTGGAATTTGATGTTGAAATCAAACCAACTAAATTGATAAAGGGTCAGGGCTTGGCTCGCTTGATGGCTGAATCTAACTTCAAAGCTTTAAATATGAATGTAGAGGAAATTGAAGGAGAAGATGGAGAAGGTAATGCTAATTATCCTGAAATATTTAATTTAGATTGGTACAAGGATATAGTTTACTTCTTGTTAAATTTCAACTGTCCACCTGAAATGGAGAAGTCTAAAAGGAGAGATTTAAAATTGAGATTTGTGAAGTATTACATTCTGGAAGACCAACTTTACTGGAAGGATCCTGTTGGAGTCTTGTTAAGATGTGTAGGTGAAGCAGAATTTGAGGAGATTGTGATAGAGATACATGAAGGAGTGTGTGGGGGGAATTTATATTGGAGAGATACTACAAACACAATCTTAAGAGCTAGCTATTATTTGTCAACTCTTTTCTCTGATGTCTATGCCAAAGTCAGAAGCTGTGTCGAATGTCAAAATTTTTCCAGTAAACAACAATTACTACCATTACCTCTCATCCCTATTTCAGCAGATGTTCATTTCCAACAGTGGGGGCTAGACTTCATCACTGAAATTCATCCACCTTCATCAGGACAACATAAATGGATTCTCATAGCTACATACTATTTCACCAAATGGATTAAAGCTATACCAACTAGAAATGCTACTAGTACGGTAATTATTAAATTTCTATTGGAAAATATTATTTCAAGGTTTGGTTGTCCACATAAATTAGTAACTGAAAATGAAATAGCCTTTAAGTCCACCAAGATGTACAACTTTTGTCAGCAATATGGGATTGAATTGAATCATTCCACACCTTATTACCCTCAAGGTAATGGTTTGGCTGAGTCATCCAATAAATGTTTGGTAAGGATTATTAAGAAAATGCTACCTGAAAATAAGAGGAATTGGGACACTCAGCTGATACATGCTCTGTGGGTAGATAGAGTAAGTGGTAAAAAAATCAATTGGAATGTCTCCATTTCAGCTTGTATATGGTACAGATGCTGTAATTCCTTTGCAATCATCTCTTCCTATGATGAAGTTCCTACAAGATGAAGTTTATTATGAAAACCCAATCCAAAGGAGAATGCTACAGTTGATAGAGGCACACCAAATCAGATAATCATTGTTGGAAAAATTTCAGAAGTATTAGGCTAAATTCAAATCAGTTTTTGATAAAAGAGAAAACTAGCAGTTGTTTCAGGAAAATGATTTGGTGTTGCATTGGGATGCTAGGAGAGAAAACCATGGAAAGTCTGTTAAGTTCGAAAATCTGTGGTTTGGGCCATTCAAAATTGCTGAAGTTTTGGAGAATAATACTTTTCTACTCAAACATCTGGATGATGATTCGCTGACTAGAGGCCCAATCAATGGTCATTTTCTTAAATTTCTTTATTTAGTAAAGTCAGTTGAGTCACTCCATTGTAAATATCTGATGTGATGTGTCAATAAAATCCATACCCAATGGTACTTATGTCTATATATATGGTCAGTCTTGAGTAGAGTATGTCAATGGTAAATCCTAGTCTCTATTTTTAAAGAATTCTTCTAAGTTTCAAGAGTTTTTGAGGCACTGAGTCTACAGTCCTTGAAGCCTCACAGGGAGGAATTCATCCTCAATAGGAGCCAATGTTGGCACTGAAAACTTTAATGGTGTAATCACCATTGTGTCACTGTTCTAAAATTTTATCGTGTCTTAGTCCATGTCCAAAGTTTGAGTCATTTCTAATAAAAGTTAAAAAAGAGTCCCAACATTAAGGTATTTTTAAGTGAATAGGTGTCATAGTGTTCTACAGTCCTAAAATAAGTTAAAATCTCTTTTTTGGCTTACTTTTAGTGTTGAAAGTTAGTCTATGTTTGGGTAATAAAATTTCAGTCATCTGGTCTGGAATAATAGCTACCTTTCTCACAAATTCATGGTCAAAACAGTCAAAACAGTAAAGGGCAGCTATTTCTCAGAAATGGGAGTCATATATTCCACATAGTGAAAAGCACAACCATTTCACAGAGATTTTGGTTATCTTAGAAAAGAGGCTACGGGTAAACATGTAATCAATTTTTGAAGCAGGAAAATTAAGGCTTTGTGGCAACTAGAGTTCTTTAAAATCAAAGCGCGGCTAGAAGAAAACAACTTAACTAGAAAAGTGTGACCCTGACTGTCAAGAGAATCAAATGAACCTATCTGCCTTTTAATTCAGTTGAAAGAGAATAGTGTTGCTGCTTAAGTATGATGGTGAGTGAAATCCATACTCCCCTCATTCATTCCATCTACCCCCTTCTTACCTTTCATTTTTACAAATTATGACACTCCCATGCTTTGAATCCCATTCAAAACCCCAAACCCCGAACAAACATGTGATATAAACCATAAAACTTACCATTATATATATATTACATATCATATATATATAAAAAAAGCCGCTAAAACCTTTGGTAGGACCCCATACCTTCTTCACATATCGACCATCGTAAATCATAACAATTAACTAATATATTCTTAATAATAAACTTATAAATCACCGATATGATATGAAGTGGGACCCATTCCCCGCCACGCTTCCCTTCCATTTGATTTTCCTTTGAAAAAACATTAAACTTACCCTTTTTTTTCCGTCTTTCCACTTTACCCTTCCACCTTTACCTTTTCATTTCTTTTCATTCCCCGATTGCGATCAAAGTGGGGCCCTCATCCCATTTCATAGATTATATGTGTTTCACATTGGAACTAAACTTTAAAAACCATGATTTCCGATTTGTGATTGAGAATACATCACATCGCATTTTTTTTTAACTTTGTGAGCACCCACAACATATTTATTTTAATTTCGATGCAGTAGGTCATCCCCACCTCAGCAGCTCCGCCCCCATTGCACAACCGTTACAATACATACATATATCATATAAGCTTCATAAAACTTACCGCTTAAAACCTTTCGCTGATTCACAACACTTCACTGATTTCCAGTGGGTCCCTCTTCCCCGCAGTTCAAAAAGTTTAGGTGTTAACCCCGCAGCTTATAACTAAAAGCTAAAGGTTGCAATGTGCGCCTGCGATCCGGTCCCACTTCTTCATTTCCACGTCATTTCACCTCCTCCCCCACGCATCTCACTTCGTAGTTTTTAAAGCTTACAACCTCCGCACTTATAACAAAACTTTAAGGTTGCGATTTATGATACAGTTGGTCCCACTTGTGTGCCATGTCATCCCGCCTCTAATCACCACCCTCGCTTACCATTCATTTCGCTCCATGTTTCCCCTATCAATTAAACCTTTTCCAAAAGTTTCAAGTTTTCCACCATTATAAAGGGTTTTCAACCAAAAAAGGGAAAGGAATAGTGAAAAAATGACAAAGTTTCTCTCAAATAGTTTTCTACCACTGCTCTCAGTATCAACACATTTTTCACTAGGCACTAGGCAGCATTCAAGGAACAAATACACACCATTTTCAATACTATTTTGCACATATTAATAGGAGACAATCACATGTCATTCCCACTTTTTTTCACTTTTTACTGAAGATTGGTTGCACTAAAACATAAGAGTGGTTTTTGAATAGATTGCCACCTTATACAACCATTTAAGAGTGATAGACTTCATGATGCCTTCATGATATTTATCTTGTTTTTAATATATCACTTTGTGATTAAGACTAAGGGATAAGCCTCACCTCTTGCACGAGGTTGTAATGAATTTTGAAATAGATTTACCTTTTTCTGTGGAAGATAACAGTATCATATTTGGTATATATATTCCAAACTGATATGAAGTCAGGGTTGGTTGGTGGTTATTGACTTCTGACTTATATGAACTGTAATATTGTTGTGAATGAAATGGAATAATACTACTGAGGACTTATTACCAATTTTTCGTGTGTATTGTCTACTTTACTCGTGTTTCCATATCTCCTTTCTTCCAGTTCCAGTTTGTAATTCATCATAATTTTATGTGTTTTTATTAGTCTCTTAAGCATGTTATGTGTTTATCAGTTTTTGTTAGTCTCACACAGTGAGAATTCTTGATAAAATATGTGTTATAACAGTGAAAGAGCATCACTCATGATATTTATTCTTCATGATATTTCAGTGAGAATCTTCTCATACTAGAAATAACTTTCTCTCAATGGAATATTGTCAAACTGCTACTTTTTTCAATTTCTACTAAATCAATAGATTTATGTTTCATAGACCTATTGATTCTCCTATTATCTTTTAATTTCCTCTCATCATAGACTATAAACTTACACCTTGCTACCACATCAAGTTATAATACAATATTTAGTAGAACTGTGTATTTGACTGAAATATCTCTTAAAACAAAACATTGATATTTCCTTAGATTTTAAGATGTGTCTAGTTAGGTGCTTGCTGCAGTCCAAGTGCCGATTCCAATGGCAAAATATTATATCATAAGTGATCAGAAAAATCCCTCAATTCATTCTATATATGAAAAGGAGAAGGAGTTAGGGTCATCTATATTACACCTTGCTGCTGATGATAGCAATTTTGAGCCTGAAATTAGAAAAAAACAGAATTTATAGGTCATAAATGAGCATAATTTAGAAACAAGGCAGATCTGGAAATTATATTTTGATGGAGCCTCATCACGAGAGGGATCAAGGGCTAATGTAGTTCTTATTTCTCCTACTCAGCAAGTAGTGACCCTATCATACAAATTACAATTTGTCACTACCAACAAAACTACTTAGTATGAAGCTCTTGTTTTGGGTATGGAAGCAACGAAAGATTTGGGACCTGAATAGTTAGCTGTTTTTGGTGATTTAGAATCGGTGGTACAACAGGTGAGAGATAATTATCAAGTGAAAAATTCAAAATTAAAAAACTACATAAATGAAGTGTGGGATTTAGTTGAACACTATTTTTCAAAGTTCAATTTAAATTATGTTTCTAGAGAAGAAAATGAAATGGCAGATTCACTGGCCATAACTGCTAGTAATTTTAAGGTTCCTCTTGATGTTAAAGCAACATATGATGTCCAGATAAAAAACAAACCTTCCATTCCTGACAATATCAAATACTGGCAAGTATTTGAAGATGATAAATAAATTCAGAATTTCTTGGAATGTGTAGAGGAATTTTCAGACCTTCAGATTGATAATAAGCAAGACACAGTTGAAAGTCAGAACAACAAGCCATTTAAAAATACTATAGCTAGGAAAGACATTATTGATCTAAAAACAAACTTTATTCCTAAAGGCTTCATTCCTTTAGAGAGATTGTTTGAAAATAATGATATATTTTTAAAGCCTGATAGTAAAACAGATGGAGAAAGTATAGTTGTTTGCAATATTGGTACATAAAATTAGCCTAGATTTGTTAAAGTTTCTAAATTTCTTCCTCAAGAAACTAGAACTAAATATGTCAATCTACTGAATAAATAAGTAGACATTTTTGCATGGTCCTATAGTGATTTAAAGACCTATGAAAAAGGTACAATGGAACATAAAATTCCTCTTAAAATATAAGTAGAGGATGTAGCACAGAAAATAAGAAATATTAATCCCATGTTGCTCCCTATTATTGAAAAAGAAATCAGAAAGATGTGGGAAGCCAAAATAATTATGCCTTTAAGATTTTCCAATTGGGTAGCTAATATAGTCTTGGTTCGAAAGAAAAATGGTGAAATTAGAATTTGTGTTGATTTTCGCAATTTTAACCGGTGTTCGCTAAAGGATAATTTTCCTTTACCCAAGATGGAACATGTTTTGAAAAAGGTAGTAAGCTCAAAGAGGTTGTCAATGATAGATGGTTTTTTGGGGCACATTCATATCTTAGTTGATAAACAAGACAGGGAGAAAACAACTTTCACTACACCCTGGGGAACATTTATGTACAATAAGATGCTTTTAAGTTTAATGAACGCAGGTGCAATGTTTCAGCGGGCAATGGATATTGCCTTTTCATGGGAAAAGGACAGATTTTTAGTCATTTACTTGGATGGCATTACATTCTTTTAAAAATATAATGAGGATCATTTAAAACATTTGCACAAAGTGTTTAATAAGTGCATAAAATTTGGTTTGTCTTTAAACCCAAAGAAATCATGCTTTGTTGTTCAAGAGGGAAAACTATTGGGGCACATAGTGACAAAAAATGGTATTTGTATTGACCCAAGGAGAGTTGAGGCTATACAAAAAATTGGTTTACCCAGAAATAAGAAAGAATTACATTCATTCTTGGGTAAAATTAATTTTTTGAGGTGTTTTGTGCCGAACTTTGCAGAACTAATTAAACATATAAATGTATTATTGAAAAAAGATGTAGAATTCATATGGCAAGATGAATCAAAAAAATATTTCATAGCAATCAAATATGCCTTGAATGAAGCCCCGGTGTTAATCAGCCCTGATTTTGAGAAGGATTTCTTACTTTTTCATATGCTTATGAGGAAACTATTGTAGTAGTTTTACTACAAAAGAATAAAGAAGGCTTGGAGTAGCCTATTTCCTTTTTCAACCGTTCATTAAGAGATGTTGAGTTAAAGTACATCTTTATTGAAAAACAAGCATATGCATTGGTAAAGAATTTAAAGTATTTTCGGGTTTTAGATTTGCATTCAAAATTCATTGCTTTTGTACCAAACACATTGTTAAGGATGTATTGTTGTAGCCAGATATAGATGGCAGGAGGGGAAGATGGTTAACAAATATTCTGGAATTTTACATTGAAATCAGATCTACTAAGCTGATAAAGGGATAGGGTTGAGCCCGCTTGATGGCATAATCAAATTATAAAGCTCTAAATCTGAACATGGAGGTAGTTGAAGAGAAAAATAAAGAAGGTATATCTAATTATCTTGAAATATTTTATTCCAACTGGTATAGGGATATAGTGTATTTTTTATTAAATCTTAGTTGTCCTCTATAAATGGAAAAATCAAAGAGAATAGATTTTAAATTTAAGGTTGTTAAGTATTGCATAATAGAAAATCATCTTTATTGGAAAGACCCTGTAGGAGTTTTGTTGAGATGTGTAGAAGAAGTTGAGTCACATAATGTTATGTCAGATATACATGCAGGAGTGTATGTTGGATATTTATACTAGAAAGCTACCGCAAATAAAATTATAAGAGTTGAATATTATTGGCCAACTCTTTTCTCTAATGTTTTTGCTAAATTCAGGGCTTGCACTGAGTGTCAAAAGTTTGTCGGTAAGCAAAAGTTTCTTCCACTACCTCTCATTCCCATTTTAGCAGACACCCCTTTCTAGCAGTGTGGGTTAGACTTCATTGGTGAGATTCATCTGCCATCATCAGGACATCGCAGGTGGATTCTTACAACCACAGAATATTTCACCAAGTGGATTGAGGCTATTCCAACTAGGAATGACACTGACACAGTAATAATTAAATTTTTGTTGGAAAATATTATGTTTAGATTTGGTTGCCCTCATAAGTTGGTGACTGACAATGCAATGGCTTTTAAATATGCCAAGATGAATAATTTCTGTCATAAATATAATATTGATTTAACTCATTCTACACATTATTACCCCCAAGGTAATGGGTTAGCCGAGTCATTGAACAAAATCTTGGTAAGAATCATTAAGAAGATGATGCCAGAAAATAAAATAAATTGGGACACTCATCTAGTTCATTCTCTTTGGGTAGACAGGGTGAGTAGCAAGAGATCAATTAGAGTTTCTCCTTTCAATTTGTTTATGGTATTGATGTTGTGATGCCATTATAGTTGACCCTTTCTGTTATGAAGTTTTTACAGGATGAAATTGATGATTCAAATACCATTCAAAGAAGAATGTTGCAACTTACAGAAGCTCATCAAATCCGGGAATCCTTGATGGAAAAAGCACATAAATAAAAAACAAAAGTAAATTTTTTTTGACAAAAGGGCAAACCAATAGGTATTTCAAGAAAATGATTTGATATTGCATTGGGATGTAAGAAGAGAAGACCATGGAAAGCATGGTAAGTTCAACAACTTGTGGTTCAGGTCATTCAAAATTGCTCATGTTCTGGAGAATAACACATTTCTGCTGAAGCACTTAGATGATGATCAATTGACTGGGGGTCCAGTCAATGGTCATTTTCTCAAAAAAAAAAATTGTTTGTTAAGTCAGTCATTGCTTCCATTATAAATATCTGGAGTTATGTTTCAATAAAACTCCATGCCCAATAGTATTTATGTTTGTAAATACAGTCAATATTGAGTTTAGTCAATGAAAAGTTAGTTCTTGTCATTAGCTTCTAAAATTGTAAAAGTATTGAAAGTTTAAGGCACTGAATCTATAGTCCTTGAAGTCTCATAGGGAGGACTTCGTCCCCAATAGGAGACACTATTAGCACTACAATTTTTCAGAGTCTAGTCACCATTACATTTGTGTCTTTGGTCCTCTCTTGTCCCTTTAGCCTATGTTTGAAGGCCATGGCGAGTTAAAAATTGTGTCAAAGTTTTTTTTTTTTTTTAAACAAAATCCAAAAAGTTTGAGTTCAATAGTTTGTTTTTGTGTCTTAGGGTAATTAGGTAAATTTTCTTCTAAATAAGTCTTTTACCTACCTTGAGTAGTTAAGGCCATGGATTCAGTTTGAGAGTGTTATTTATCCATAATGATATCTTCTTAAAGTGAATGATCCAAGGCTAAGCATAAAATGTGAGAGTCATCTACTATTTCAGGAATAACAGGAAATTGCTACCTTTTCTGAAAAGTAGCATTTTTCCCAGATAACTTGGTTTCATAAGCAACACAGAAATAACTACCTTTTCTTAAAAGTAACTATTTTCTTCAGAATTTTTATAAGGAGGTGAAAACGCATTACTAAGGTGAAAAGACACTACTTTTTGGAATAATTGAAGGTCTATTAAACAAAAGGTAATCACCCTTTTGAAACATAGGAATTTCTAATTAGAGGTCCACTTAAAAAGGGGTTGGCTATTATGTTTGTTAAGGCTAGTTAATCTAACGCTACTCATTAAAGGTGAAGTAGATCAAAGCTGAAGTACGAGTAGAAGTTAGTTAATTATTTGATGGAGTAAAATATTTGGTGGAGTGAGTTGGCACCTAAATTCAAATCATTTAATTTCGTGTCAAGATAACCTCACCATAATTAAGGGCATGCACATCACTGTTTCCCATAACCATTTACCATGAGAAAGCTACAGCAGTTGGTGATCTTCCAATAAGAAGTTAGGGCTTAGTGGCTTGTTTTTTTCCATTATTTTACAGGTGTTAATTAGCACTTAAGTTGGATTTTAGTAAAATGAAATGGGTAAGAGTGATAACATAAACCATTCGGAACCTGCCGATACACTATTTTTTGATCACCATGAAAAGGCACAGTTTGAGGCAACAAGATGGTATCAGTTTTTGAAGTTCTTCCAATGGGAGAACGTTGCAGTTCCTCAAGAATTTGACGAGTATTTGAATGGAGAGTAGGTTAAGCTGGGGTCTTGGGCTTTCAAAATATCAGAGGCCATCATAGCATGAGCTACGCAACTGTCAGATTCAGGTGAGTCATGGTATAAAAGAAAAACTTTGTTTAGAGAGGATTTAAATTCATATTTTAAACTTGAGCATGAAAATGTGGATTGGACCCCTACTGTCCATATTTCCTATTTTAATCCTGAATGGCAGGGATTTATCACCATAGTGCAGCGTTATATCACCTGTGAAGGAAATTTCTCCACAGTTCCTCAGTATCAGATGAGGTTTTTATCTTGTATTTTGGGCTCTAGAACTATGAACCTCCCTTTCTTTATTTATAAATATCTGTTGAAATTTTCTCAGAAGATACAACAAACCCAAAATTATTCAATCCATAATATTTATCACCAAGGGTTAATCAAAATTTTGGTGGTGTATCATTTGAAGAAGAATATAACCACATGGAAAAATTTTCTAGCGGATGAGGGTTTCAGTAGTATTAATTCAAGGACAAAAGTGGGAAGGCCTTCAAAGAAGAAGAACCAAGAGAAAGAGTCAAGCCCTGCACCTATACTGACCCATTTACAAGTTTATTAATTTCCTTCACCATTAAGCAGGTAGACAAGAAGCTCAGCTAGAAGAGCTAGAGTTGAAACCACCATTCCTATTCCTATGATGCAACCAGCAAAGGAGTTTTATACCAAAAGGATACTTAAGGAACCACAGAACTTAGAGTCTTTCTAGAAATAAAATGCAAGAAAGTTTAAACAAAAGACCACTTGTTGGAACAAGGTCTCCTAAAGCTGCAGAGTTTTTCCATTTTTAAATATTTTTTGTAATAATTAGTATAACATAGGGGTTTTGGGGTGGGTCAAAGACCCTAATGCATTGTAACAGGTCAAGGGTAGACCAAGAGTTCGTAAACCACAGTTTGCAGACCATTGTATGCGTAGGCTTAATCAGTATAAATAGATGAACCTTTTTTGAGTCATAGGTAGAAAAGAATCAAGATTGATGCAAAGCACAAATTGCTAGATCTGTTGTTGGGTTTTTGGGAAGGACTCCTGTTGGTTGTGTGTGCGGAGCTCCTCAGTCCTGTTGTGTACGGACCCTACTGGCTCTGTGCGTAGGTTGTATTTTGGATTGTAAGAAGTTTTTGGTATTAATATATATGCGAAGTACTATTGACATCTAATGTGATCTGGATATGTTCTGTTATGATTTATGCAAACTTGGGATGTATGATTAAGCTACGAAAGTATCTGTTTCATAGCTGTGAAATTATCTTTTTTTCTGTTATATGAATCTATGATCTGTTAATTGCTGCGATTATAGTTGCTGTGCTGATATATTGGTAGTACGCATGTGGACGCAATGGTAATTATTAGATCTGAGCTCTATGATATAAGCCTGTAACCAGATCTGTTGAATTCGAAGCTCATAAGCTACGAATGAAGCTCTTCTTGACTTACCTACTCTCTTTCAGGGTGTGGAAACCTGGTTCTAACACCCTCCCATACTGCTTCGGGTGAGATTTTGACCTGCGCAAGCAGGTCACTGCCAAAAGGGCTAGTAGTATAGGGGTTTGTTGGAAAACCTTAAACTTTTAAACTTGGGTCAGGACCCCTTGAGCCAAAAAATGGTTCCGTTGTTGGGACCGGAATAATTTTGAGAGAGATATCGGGTAATGCCAAGAACGCACTAGAGACCCGAGAAGAAAGAGATTGACGAGTGGATCGAAAATAAAATTCAGGAATTCACAGTAAGAGAATCGTAGTGCAAAGCTAACCACAGAGAAGTGGAAAAATAAGTACATTCTCACAAAAATCTACGAAATTTTCTTTGTGACATTTGCGATTGAGCTTCAGGAGTGGCTCGCGAGGCTCGTAGATTTCCAGAAGTGTTGGAAGGACGAATGGGTCACGCAGTGGACCCCAAAGTTGATTTAGCAGTTAGAGAAGACTGATACCACCATCACTTGCACAGTAGATCATTGGGTGGACAATGTGATAGGAGGGTTTGTGATAGAATTTGCAATTGATCAATTTGTGTCCTACTATGAGGTGGAACGAATATTCTTCAAGGGTTTCCGGGGTAAGTTTCTTAAAACTATACCATTACTGATTAAGATCTTGTTGTGCGAAAAAAACATTTTGTGTAGTCATACAAAGTGAATGAGCTCTGATCAAAGTGAGGGTAGAACGTGTAGTGGTAAATAATACAGAACTAATCAAGAAGGAGATCGATCTGTCTACAGTCTAGTAGGGAATTCTGTTGCACATATCTCTCCGTCTACGCCACCATCGAACCCTCATAAGGGTAAGAACTCACCTCCACCACCACTGGAAGACGATATGGCCTCGCACATGAAGCTACCCACCTTCAAGGGCGTAGGGGATGAAGATATGGATCGGTTTTGGTTCGTTGCAGGATCGGTATGGACTGCGCAGAATGTAGCCAGTGATGTAGTAAAAGGGGTGCATCTATCCTTGGCCTTTGAAGGAAGGGCCTTGGACTAGTATATGGGATACATTGAACAACATGCAAATGCAACCATCAAAGAGATTAAGAATGCGTTGAAGTAGTAGTTCAAGAACCCTAAGTCCTACTCTTAGATAGTGAATGATCTGAAAGATTTCAAGCAAGGACCAACCAAGTTTGTATGGGAGGCTGACCAACGATTAAAGAAGGTGATTAGAGAAGGAGGATTTATGTATGATGATAGACGGCATATGGAATGGTTCATTGCTATGTTACTGCCCCACCTACGCATACCAACGGGTCATCAAGCCATTGAGTCATAGGAGAAGGCCTTAGAGATTTCCATGAAGCTAGAGGTTGTGCCTAGGGATGATACCCAGTTAGGAGTACAACAAATACAAGGCCAGCTAGAGGCAATGCACATGGATATCCAGAATATGCGAAAGGAGCAAGCAACAGAGGCTAGCCCTGAAAGATGGTGCATACGATGCAGGGTGAATGGCCACACCAAAGGTAACTATCCTCTGTTAGTAGAATACGTGCAGGCAGGGGGACCCAGCTCGTTGCTTCCTAGGGAAGATGCAAGGCCAAGTGGGCCAGTGTTGTGGTGTGATGATTGTCATGTTGCTGGGCTACACGATACCAACCACTTCCCCCGCCTTGCTGCGTATGTCCCAGAAATAAAGCAACAATGGTGTAGGTTATACAGATATTTAGGCCATGATGAAAAAAATTGTTGGATGTATGATTTGATGATAGATCAAGGAAATATATATAGGGTACAATTGGATCCGTCCTTTCCAAGATCCTCCTCAGGCATAGGTGGCTCCCTAGTTAGGGGCAGAGGAGGAGGATGAGGTGGAAGCGCAGATAGGGGGAGAGGACAATTGATTTTATATAATTGTGGAGAAATAGGGAACTTTTTAAAGGATTGCACGAACCCTGCGAGACAATCTTGCAGGTAATGTAGACAATTGGATCATGTGATTGAAGATTTCCCGATTCTGATATCCAAGATGCAGGAGAAGCAGCAGAAACCTATGCAGAATATACAAAGGGTCAAGGCGGAGCCTTGAGATGAAGGACCAAGTGTCAATGTGATAACACACAATGACATAGCCACCAGAGGAGTTGTGGAGAAAGCTGAGGCAGAGCCTCTTATCCGAAAATCAGCCATTAAACAAGAAGGTTTGGACTTACAGAAGGGAAAAGAAACCTTTGTCGTTGCTCGACAAGAATTTTCTAAGGCCATGACATCTACTCTTCAAGCCCCCGCAAACCTAAAAGCAAATTATGAGGTCAAACCATTCCTACGGGCATGTATGAAGCTATTGTGCAACCAAAAGGCCATAGAAAACCTCCAAGATTTAATAGACATTTGCGCAGAAAGAATAGCCCCAGCTATGGAAATTAAGGACGTACACAAAATGTATAAGCATAAGAGACGCACTGGTAGGGAGATGCGGTTAACTGCATAGATGTTGGAAATACTGAGGGGGGGGGGGGTAAATCAATTCCTTCCACTTGTGCATAGCCTTTGCAAACCAATCTTGCTTTGTTTCTGGTAACCTGCCCATCTTCATTCAATTTGTTCCTGAACACCCATTTAGTCCCAATAACATTTTTATCTTTTGGTCATGGAACTAATTCCCAAGTGTTATTATTCTCAATTTGATCCAATTCTTCATTCATAGCTGCTACCCAATGTTCATTCTGGCTGGCTTCCTCAAAACTACTAGGCTCAAAGGTTGCTAGAAAAGAAACATGAGCTTGTTGTGATGAACGAAGCTGTCGAACTTCATTTATGTCACCAATTATTTGATTTGATGGATGGTTCTTTTGAATCCACTATTTTTTTCTCCTTGGAGGAGCTTCTTGTTATTGTTTTGGTATATTTTGATGATCATTGTTTACTTCTTCCTCGTTAATAGTTGCTTCTTGTTCTTCCAATTTGTTTTGGAAGAAGAAGAAGACTGATAATTGTGCTCTTGCTCTCAAGGCTCAAAAAAATAAATATGTGTGGTATGTTGATAGTGGTTGCTCAACGCATATGACTGGAGATAGAAGGAAATTTGTATCTTTGAAAGAGAAGAAGGATTGAACCATATCCTTTGGAAATGATGGATCTTCAAATGTTATAGGATTAGGTACCATCACTCTTGGAAGCAAAGATGTTATAGCTAAGAATGTTCTATTGGTCGAAAACATGAATCCCAATCTGCTCAGTGTTGGAAAAATGTGTGATCAAGGACACACAATGCTATTCAACTCCACAAAATGTGAAATCAGGAAAGGCAGGTAAGGTAAAATTGTGGCTACAACAAGTCGAGCTCCAAACGACATATATGTTCTAGATGAAGCAACTAAAGCATGTCTACTAGATAAATAAAATGAAAGCTGGTTATGGCACAAACGAATGGGTCACATAAACTTTGACAATCTTGTCAGGATAAGAAAAAAGGAAGCAGTACGAGAAATGCCGAAAATATCAAAACCTTCGAACATGCTATGTGAGGTATGTCGGCATGGAAAGCAGACAAAAGTCAAATTTAAAACAAAAGAACACTTTGCATCATGTTGGGTCATAAAAAGGTATCTTTTGAACACCTAATTAGCCTACATTAATCATCAATCCGGGATCATCTTTTTATTTCAAGAGTGTACTCTGTCTGAGGCTGCAATTGTCTAAGAGCAATGCGGTGAAGATGTAGTACAAAATAACAAGAACAAAAGTAACCAATGCTTGAAAATAAACCTAATTACCGTGACATGAATGGAAAGATTAAACTACTTCAATCTTGCAGAACATCGATCAGGGATGCAGTAGCAGTAACTCTTTCCCTTATAAATCGATGCAAGATGACCAATCTGGGGACTTGGAAGCAAAAGCCTCTATCCTCTACAGTTGGAGATCTTAAAGCAATTGAAACGAAAACAGATTCAATGAAAGAAACTTAAAAGAAATGCAAGTTGAAAAAGGAACAATAGTATGTAACTACAACTCATCTATTTTCTAATCAAAGACTATGAATAAGTAATGAACAGAAACGGAACAACAATGTGAAATGAACAACAATTATAATTCAAACATAGTCAAAACACTAGATTTCTATTCTTCAATCCTGTCAACAGCTTCTCACCACGCAATGATAAATTATAACATATTATAAACTAAAGGAACAACAATTCAAATCAGAAACAAGTCAGCGAAGATTTATAGTAACAGCAAGATAATCGAATTGTGAATTATGCCTCTTATAAAGAAATGAAACAATAATGACTCTGTATTTGATCCAATCAACAATAAACCAATTCTGTAATCAACACAAATATTAAGCGCACTCCACACGACAATGAGAAAAGATTAAAATATAAAGAACAAAGTTATTCCACCAGAGCCGGTTCCTTAGCGCCAGTGAAATACTGCTGGGCTAATTCAGAATTGCAGAAGGTAAATAAAAACGCATGCCTTGTATTAAACCAACATAGAGTTTTACAGAAAGGTTTCTCTCAAAACAGAGAGTTAATAGAACAGAAAAATGTAAAATCTTGCGACCAATTCCCAACTTCAACAAAAATCCGTCCCCTTGTCACTAAAGGACGTGGCTTTATATATCAAATCCCGACGGACCAATCAAGGAACAAGATAAGTTTGAATAGTGATCCCTTAGGATCGAAAGATCCAGAGAGATTTGCTCCTATGCATTTAGTCATCTTTCTCCTTGCCTTTGGCTAGATATGATTCGACGCTGTTGGAACAACAGTTAGATTGTTCTCAACCCCGCCTTTGGTATAGCTGCTCGCCTCTCCGAATTCCTGTTTGTCAATCAAAAAGTAGATTTTAGTCATATTTTCATAGTAATCATAAACCTTTCCAATTCTATTGTAATTCCTATGATAAATTACCTTTCCAAGGAAAACAGGAGTATATTTATGGTAAATAATGAATAAATGCATAATAATTTCATACCTCTTTCACTGCCCAACACACCCCCCGGCTTAATCTTTTTCATTCCCTCATGAAAAATATAGTTCACATGGAGATTAGTCAAAGAATAAGCTGAATAAGGTTTGTCATCCACATGCCTAAAACCATGTAGTGCAACTAATTCCTCAAAAATATGTTCTTTCTGCCCTTCAGGAAGTTCATAAATAGCTTTGTAGTCTGAAGTAGGGTACCATGAAAGAGGGCTGCGGAACCTACATCTTAACCAATATGGTCCTTCTTTTAAAACAAGATGGCTATAGGAAATGAAACGGTCTGCAGCTAGCCCAAAGTTTCTATAATTAAATGGTTCCCTATTTTGCACATTCTGATTCGAGGTTCTCCATCGGACCTTGGCTGCTATATATGCTTGGTTCCTAATGGATGAAAAATAATCTGTTCCATTCGAAATGATTGATTTGTGGAGAGGCCCCAGAGTTTGGGTAATGCCTTCCTTTGTCATCAAACTTTTCTGTCTAGCCCAAAATTGAAGCAGGTTCTGAGGTTCACTTCCGACCCATAGATCTAATCCATTTTCCTGCCTTTGAAAGGTGTTATAAGCTTTAAGCCATTTTAATTGATTTACAGCAAAGGACATGAATGCCCGAAACTGAACATCTCTAATAAAAGGGCTAGGGTTTGATTCACAGTCATTTTCAAGTATTAGTTTATGCAAGTAAAATTCACATAACAGGCGTTGTACTTTGATCCCATAAATTTTGCAGCATGATATCAAGTCATTTATTGTTTTTAGCTCTATGGATTTCCCTGCCCTAACTGCCTTGATCTTTAATTGTAAATATCTTTCTAGTAAAAACAAAGCATAGTTTTTGGCGAGGCATCTACAGGCTAAGACATCAGTATACAAGGAGCAGAGAGTGTCCATTTGAGTGTAGGCTAGTTTCAGTTGGTTCATTACCTTATCAGCCTTTACCTCTGCTTTCCGTCGTTTTTCATGAGCTTCAGCTTCTGCTTCATGAATAGTTCTCATTTGTTGCTGCAATTCCTGATATCTTTTTCTTGGGACAGTATCTTCCTCTAGTTTCTGCCTTTCTATTCGGGCCTGTGTCAATTCTTCTTGAATTCTGATCAGTGTCGGCTCACTGAAAGTGTGCTGACTATTAGATTGCATATTTTCACTCAACACTGGTTCCTCTGGAACATATTGTGTTGGAACAACTGTTTTTTTCTCCGCATCCTCATAATTAGGCTCAGGTATGGTTTCTTCTGTAACTTGGGGGTTCCTATCAGCGACCACTTTTCTCTTTTTCGAGCTTCTTTTGATAGCAATGCCTCTTCTCTAAGGGGCTCGCTGGGGCATGTGTTTCATTCTCAGAACCCTAATGGTTTTCCTGAGCTATTCTACTAGTTTATGAAGCTTTATTAGTTCTCTGCGAAGCTTCTCAATCTCATTTGTTTTCTTCTTCTTTCTTAATGGAACAACCGTTCCTTTATCGGACCCTATTTGCTCAGCAAAATTTTGGCCCATATCAGCGGTGCCTTTAGTAAAATTCTCTTCTTGTTCTTCTCCTTGGGGCTCCTCTTCTATATTCATATGCCCTTGGCTCAATTCTCCTAGAATCATATTCTCAGTTAACCCTGCGGTTTCCTGGGGGTTTCCAGCTTCAGTGTTTTCTTTCTCCTACTCATGTCCCTTAGGAGAAGCAACCCTAGCTTCGCTAGGGTTTGCTGTTTAGTTCAGTTTTTCTCCAGTTGTTTCTTTATCAATAGCAGAGTATTCTGGTAGTTGATTATTTTCAATATTGAGATCCAAGGGGCTATGAGGCCGTGCATAATCACTCATATTGGCCAAAATATGGGCCAATTGGTCTTCCTGTAAGGGACTTATGATAACATTTTCGACCAGCTCTGTTTCATCCTGATTACTGCTATGATTGTCCTTAGCCTCCTCACATGTGTGATAACTTCCTTCCTCTTCATCTAAATACCGGATTTCTCCCTCAACTTCTTCTTCTTCAGAATTTCCTTCGATTCCTTCTTCCTTATTATCTCCTTCCTCTGCACTGGGTTGTTTTTCACTATCGGTTTGGCGACTTATTTCTTCTTCGTCAGAGTAGCAAATTTCTCCTTCCAATTCTTTTTCCTCATCAGTACGAGGGCTTACTCCCTCTAATTTCTCTTCCTCGTTATTTTTCTTTATTATCGAATGCTGCTTTGATCATGTGACATTGCAAATGAGATCTGGTTTGTGTCTTATTAACAAAATTATTAATGATATCATCCTCTATTTGATCTTTAAAATCAAGAGCATTTTCTATGGTTAGAGGTGATCTCATATTCTCCATAAGATATGATGCAGGGGGTTTTCTTGTTTTGATTATTGATAGACTTGGCTGGGCTGGGGGATATAGGGCTAGATTCTTGACATAATTTCCCCTTGTAATTGTCATGTTGCCTTGTCGGCATCCAATATAAGCATCGAAAATTGCCAACCAAGGTCTACCTAGAATTAACGGATGTCCATCTAGTCGATTCTTTGGATTGATAACCAGGAAGTCATTAGGGTATTCCCAGTAATCTACTTATACCATTACATCTTGTAGTATACCTTATGGTTTGACTACTGATCGGTCAGCCAATTCCAACAAGGTTGTTGTTGGTTCGAGTGATGTAATTCCAAGTTTTTGATAGGTGGTGGTTGTTAAAATGTTAATTGCTGCCCCCAAGTCAACTAAGGCATTTGGAAATGATTGGCCATTGCTCTGCACTGTCACTATAGGATTTCCTGGGTCTCCATATTTGATGGGTGTTTCCATTCCTGATAATAAATCAGATAAGGTACCGACTATTTGGACAATAGGATTGGTTGTTGCTCTCCTCTTTGGCTTCTTTATGCATAATTCCTTAATAGTTTTTGCATATATAGGAATATCTTGAATAGCTTGGAGGAGAGGGATTTTTATACACAATTTTTTTAATTCTCCCAGAAGATCAAAATTAGGTTGTTCTAATGGACGAGGTATAATTAATCGTTCTGGGAATGGTGGAGAGGAAGTTTTTACTTGTTGTTGATTTTGTTGTTGGACTTCCTTCTCACTTTGTACTGTTTGTTCTACAAGTAACGGATCTTCAGTGTGGACATCATTTTTTTTCTCTGTTTCAACTATGTACCTGGACCTTAATTGAAGATCATTACACTCCCTAAGTTTAGTTTCTACTTCTGGGGGTTCCATTATTTGGACAGACTGAACTAGCCTACCGTTTGGGTTTGGTTTGGGTTGGGCTGGGAGTTGTGGCCTTAAATTGGTCTGGGGTTTTGTATAAGGAGTTGGCAGTGTAGGTTGAGAGAGAGCAATTGATCCAGCTGGCTGATTTGTTGGTTTTTGCAGGTTTGACTGCCAGGCCTGATTCTGGGAAGTAGAGGGGGACCATTGTGTAGGCCAGAAAGGTGGGTAGAAAGGAAATCTAGGTTAGTTATTCTGATTTGTTTGATTTGGCCAAGATGTGGGAGGAAATGGTTGTTGTGACCAATTAGGGAAAGATGGTTGATTCTGCCACATCCCACTATATTGTTGAGCATTATATTAAGGAGGTTGAAAAGAAAATGGATCATTTGGCATACCTGATGGTCGTGGCTGCCATTTTCGGTGCTGATTAAGCAGACATACCACTTCTGATTCCTCTTCTGCCTCCTTATAAACTGCTTTTAGGCCAAGGAGCGAAGGACATCCTTTTGTAGGGTGATATTTCGTGCCAATGGCACAGAATTTAATCACATCCAATGGATATTCTTTGTTGTTGTGCTTCTTTCTACATCTGGGACAGAATATTGCCAAGTTCTTTTCTACTTCTGCCTGTTTTTGTTTGGCTTGCATAATATCGAATTGTGTTGTTAAAGTCCCAAGTATGTCTGTCTTAAAGTCTTCTAGTAGATTTCAAATTTCTGCACGAGTCACACCTTCATTAGAGGTCTTATTTTCTCTTGTGATTATATCACATTCTGTTGATTTCAACCTTGTATTGCCCCTTGAACTCATGATACACAAATCAAGGATGTTAGGATAAATTTTCTGATATATATCACCTTTTCCCATAATATTCAATGTTCCAACCCATTGATCTTTCATTCCCTTAATTAATGTGGTTTTCAAAACATTATCAGGTAAGGGTAAAGATGCATAAGGGGATCTCTGAAGATTATATTGAAACCGTTCCACATACTCTTCTAGGGTCTCATTTGGTTTTGCTGTCATTTGTAATATCTCATCTTTTAATTCTCGAGACCTACAGTAATCTTGATATTTCTTTAAAAATGCAGCCTTCATATGATCCCAATCAATTATAACACCCCTACCTAATCCCATAAACTATCGTAGGGCTGCCCCTTTTAATGTAGAAGGGAATAGTTTTATTTTTTGGGCATCGGTGGTGTAATCGTATGCTCTACACAGCACATCGAACTCAAATAAAAACGCATCTGGGTCCTCTGATGTTAAGCCGTGAAATGTGGGAATATGTTGAAGAGGTATCACTTTCATGGTTGCATGGACTACAATATCCACTATAGGATATTGCAGCGTAGAGGTCTGTTGTTGATTATGATTTTTGTTCTGGGCCATTTGATCGAAGATATGCCAATATCCCTCTGGGATTTCCAAGGAATTTTTAGGTGACAAGCAGGGGCAGGAATGGCTTTGACAACACTCCCTCTATCTAGGATAATAAGTATTTCATGTTGACCTACTGTTTGAGGTGATTCAGGACCTTGGTTCTGAATAAGTTGAATAGCACTTCCCTTATCTGGGTTGTTTATTGTTTGGGAAGTTTCAATAGGAGATTTCAAGTTTGTGATTTCTCCCGTTTCCCCTTATCCTTCTCGGAGATTGCTAGCATTCCCTTCTTGAAGGAAACTTATGCAAGGGTTCTCAATTTCTTGGGAATCCTGCTCAAATCCCTCTGTTTGACTGTGTATCTCAGCAAAGGCTTCAGATGGTGACTATGTAGCCCGAAGGGAACTAGTAGGCTGTCTAGAAGTAGTTCTTTTAAATCTTATTGATGGCTGAGATTCAGTTCTTTTAAGGATTTCGTCAATAAAGGTTGTGCACCCAAGGGTCACCGTTCCCTTAGGTTTTTCAGCTTTAGGAGGAATTTTGTTTCGCTTAATTGATTTATTCATTCAAAGAAACAAACCTTCATTCCTACCTAAAAAAAAGAAGCTTACCTACTTCTGCTATGAAGCGGGCTGCGAGCAAGTGTGTTTCTTGCCCAGTGCGTAGGTTCTTACCTTCCGTCTTTAAAACCCAATTCTCTACAAACAGAAGAAAATCAGCTGTGCATTACTCCTTTAAAATGGCATACACTCTCCCCGGCAACGGTGCCAAAATTTTGGGTCATAAAAAGGTATATTTTGAACACCTAATTAGCCTACATTAATCATCAATCTGGGAGCGTCTTTTTATTTCAAGAGTGTACTCTGTCTGAGGCTGCAATTGTCTAAGAGCAATGCGGTGAAGATGTAATACAAAATAACAAGAACAAAAGTAACCAGTGCTTGAAAAGAAACCTAATTACCGTGACATGAATGGAAAGATTAAAATACTTCAATCTTGCAGAACATCGATCAGGGATGCAGTAGCAGTAACTCTTTCCCTTATAAATCGATGCAAGATGACCAATCTGGGGACTTGGAAGCAAAAGTCTCTATCCTCTACAATTGGAGATCTTAAAGCAATTGAAACGAAAATAGATTCAATGAAAGCAACTTAAAAGAAATGCAAGTTGAAAAAGGAACAACAGTATGTAACTACAACTCATCTATTTGCTAATCAAAGACTATGAATAAGTAATGAACACAAACGGAACAACAATGTGAAATGAACAACAATTATAATTCAAACATAGTCAAAACACTAGATTTCTATTCTTCAATCCTGTCGACAGCTTCTCACCATGCAACGATCAATTATAACAGATTATAAACTAAAGGAACAACAATTCAAATCAGATACGAGTCAGTGAAGCTTTATAGTAACAGCAAGATAATCGAACTGTGAATTATGCCTCTTATAAAGAAATGAAACAACAATGACTCTGTATTTGATCCAATCAACAATAAACCAATTCTGTAATCAACACAAATATTAAGCACACTCCACATGACAATGAGCAAATATTAAAATAAAAACAGCAAAGTTATTCCACCAGAGCAGGGCCCTTGGTGCCAGTGAAATACTGCTGGGCTAATTCAGAACTGCAGAAGGTAAATAAAAACGCATGCCTTGTATTAAACCAACATAGAGTTTTACAGAAAGGTTTCTCTCAAAACAGAGAGTTAATAGAACAGAAAAATGTAAAGTATTGCGACCAATTCCCAACTTCAACAACAATCCTTCCCCTTGTCACTAAAGGACATGGCTTTATATATCAAATACCGACGGACCAATCAAGGAACAAGATAAGTTTGAACAGCGATCCCTCAGGATCGAAACATCCAGAGGGATTTTCTCCTCTGCGTTTAGTCATCTTCCTGTTTGCGCTGACTGAGGCCGAGCTGTTCCCTGTCCTTTCTGGGCTATTCGTTCAGATCTCCTTGCCTTTGGCTGGATATGATTCAACGCTGTTGGAACAACAGTTAGATTTTTCTCAACCCCGCCTTTGGTACAATTGCTCGCCTCTCCGAATTCCTATTTGTCAATCACAAAGTAGCTTTTAGTCATCTTTTCGTAGTAATCATAAACCTTTCCAATTCTATTGTAATTCCTATGATAAATTACCTTTCCAAGGCAAACATGAGTATATTTATGGTAAAGAATGAATAAATGCATAATAATTTCATACCTCTTTCACTGCCCAACACACCCCCTTGCTTAATCTTTTTCATGCCCTCATGAAAAATATAGTTCACATGGAGAGTAGTCAAAGAATAAGCTGAATAAGGTTTGTCATCCATAGGCCTAAAACCATGTAGTGCAGCTAATTCCTCAAAAATATGTTCCGTCTGCCCTTCAGGAAGTTCATAAATAGCTTTGTAGTCCGAAGCAGGGTACCATGCAATAGGGCTGTGGAACCTACATCCTAACCAATATGGTCCTTCTTTTAAAACAAGATGGCTATAGGAAATGAAACAGTTTGCAGCTAGCCCAAAGTTTCTATAATTAAATGGTTCCCTATTTTGCACATTCTGATTCGAGGTTCTCCATCGGACCTTGGCTGCTATAGATGCTTCATTCCTAATGGATGAAAAATAATATGTTCCATTCGAAATGATTGATTTGTGGAGAGGCCCCAGAGTTTGGGTAACGCATTCCTTTGTCATCAAAATTTTCTGTCTGGCCCAAAATTGAAGTGGGTTCTGAGGTTCACTTCCAACCCATAGATCTAATCCATTTTCCTGCCTTTGAAAGGCGTTATAAGCTTTAAGCCATTTTAATTGATTTATAGCAAAGGAAATGAATGCCTGAAATTGAACATCTCTAATAAAAGGGTTTGATTCACAGTCATTTTCAAGTATCAGGTTATGCAAGTAAAATTCACATAACAGGCGCTGTACTTTGATCCCATAAATTTTGCAGCATGATATCAATTCATCTATTGTTTTTAGCTCTATGGATTTCCCTGCCCTAACTGCCTTGATATTTAATTGTAAATATCTTTCTAGTAAAAACAAAGCATAGTTTTTGGCGGGGCATCTACAGGCTAATACATCAGTATACAAGGAGCAGAGAGTGTCCATTTGAGTGTAGACTAGTTTCAGTTGGTTCATTACCTTATCAACCTTTACCTCTTCTTTCCATTGTTTTTCATAAGCTTCAGCTTTTGCTTCATGAATAGTTCTCATTTGTTGCTGCAATTCCTGATATCTTTTTCTTGGGACAGTATCTTCCTCTAGTTTCTGCCTTTCTATTCAGGCCTGTGTCAATTCTTCTTGAAGTCTGATCAGTGTCGGCTCACTAAAAGTGTGCTGACTATTAGATTGCATATTTTCACTCAACACTGGTTCCTCTGGAACAGATTGTGTTGGAACAACTGTTTGTTGCTCCGCATCCTCATAATTAGGCTCAGGTATGGTTTCTTCTGTAACTTGGGGGTTCCTATCAGCGACCACTTTTCTCTTTTTCGAGCTTCTTTTGATAGAAATGCTTCTTCTCTTAGGGGCGCGCTGGGGCATGTGTTTCATTCTCAGAACCCTAATGGTTTGCCTGAGCTGTTCTACTAGTTTATGAAGCTTTATTCCTTCTCTGCGAAGCTTCTCAATCTCAGTTGTTTTCTTCTTCTTTCTTAATGGAACAACCGTTCCTTTATCCGACCCTATTTGCTCAGCAGAATTTTGGCCCATATCAGCGATGCCTTTAGTAAAATTCTCTTCTTGTTCTTCTCCTTGGGGCTCCTCTTCTATATTCATATGCCCTTGGCTCAATTCTCCTAGAATCATATTCTCAGTTAACCCTGCAGTTTCCTGGGGGTTTCCAGCTTCAGTGTTTTCTTTCTACTGCACATGTCCCTCAGGAGAAGCAACCCTAGCTTCGCTAGGGTTTTCTGTTTCATTCAGTTTTTCTCCAGCTATTTCTTTATCAATAGTAGAGTATTCCGGTAGTTGATTATTTTCAATATTGAGATCCAAGGGGCTATGAGGCCGTGCATAATCACTCATATTGGCCAAAATCTGGGCCAATTGGTCTTCCTGTAAGGAACTTACGATAACATTTTTGACCAGCTCTGTTTCATCCTGATTACTGCTATGATTGTCCTCAGCCTCCTCACATGTGTGATAACTTCCTTCCTCTTCATCTGAATACCGGATTTCTCCCTAAACTTCTTCTTCTTCAGAATTTCCTTCGATTCCTTCTTCCTTATTATCTCCTTCCTCTGCACTGGTTTGTTTTTCACTATCGGTTTGGCGAATTATTTCTTCTTCATCCGAGTAGCGAATTTCTCCTTCCAATTCTTTTTCCTCATTAGTACGAGGGCTTACTCCCTCTAATTTCTCTTCCTCGTCAGAGCGAGGGCTTACTCCCTCCAATTGTGGAGGCTGTTCCTCCTCTAAAATGTGCATTTCCAGGGGCTAGCTGCTACTGCGCGGAATTTCTTCCACCATCCTTCTATTTCGTTTTAACCGAAGGGAATGTCTATGAGTAGAAGGCTCAGCAATTGAGTCGGCCATCCTCTTCCATTTTGGAGCAGGTAGAGCTAACCCTCCGTCAATGGAAAATATTAATTCTTCCCAGCTGGACTGTTGCTAGGCAAGGCTACGACTTACTATTAAACGAATTAGACAATGGTGGCTGACCACCGTATTTGCATGCTGGGCTTTTCTTATACCACGAGCAATATCATGCAACAAAGAATTTAAAAATGCAGGAAAATTAATGGTGCATTTCTGTTTTAATACAACTAGTAGCTTAAGTTGGCGAGGTCTTACCACATCCTTTCTTCCATCGCACGTTATGTAAGCCTGCACAATCTTGGCCAAATCCATCCATGGTTTTCCTAATGACACTGGCTGGACTCCTTTACCTTTGATAACTAACGTCTGTCCATCATCTTGAAATTTTTTTATGGCTTCACGAATCCTAATCTTCTTCTGAGTCCAAATAGTCCCTTGCACGGGAATGCCAGATACTTCTACAATTATCTCATTGGATACAACTATCTGCCTCCCTCTGACCATGGAGGATCCTTCCTGCAAGTTCAATAAAAATTCTTTGGCCACAGCTTCATGGGGTTTCTGCATTCTCAAGAAATATGTAATCCACCCCAGTCTTTATAAAATTGCTCGTGCAGCATCAGAGATGATCAATACTTGCGGCTCACTACGAATTGGCCGTCCTCCCATTTCTGTGTTTTGTTAATTTCTTAACACAAGGTAATCACAATGGAATAGCACAACACAATTTGTTGAAAATTTGTTATTCCCTAAAATGTGGGGGTTTTAATCCGTATACAGGAATCTTGGAGTTTGTTTTGTATGCAGACATCCGCGCCCCCCGAATGAATGAAAGGTCGTCCTCGACCGTCAATTGAGAGGAGCATGTGTGGCTTGAGCAGTAGTACAACAGTAAAAATCAGGCGTAATTATGATACATTCAATCAAATTACAGCAATTACTGAAATCAATGCATGTGATGAATCGTTAATAAATATAAAATTGTTTTGTAATGATTCAAATACAAGGAGAAGGGACAACATAAAATAAACATAAATGCAATTGTGTTATTTACCATTTGAACTAATATGATCGATTTGTAATGATTTTCATGTATAATAGGTTCGGAGGGAAAGGTAAGTGATTCATATTTCATTTGAAATTTAAATAAAGATACAGGGAAAGGGTTAAATATAACTATTGATGTGTATAAATGTGACTCCAATACCATCAGCAGAGCTCTACTGCCCATAGGTGTCCATAACCTTGAAAGAGTTGCTTGCTTACCCATGGAACCATTGTCCTTTATGTTTACTGAGGAAGTGCCCCTTTTTTTTTATTTAATATCATGACGGACGCCATTGTGCTAGCTTGGTGACCAGATAAACAACAATGTCGTTCACCAGGAAGAAGTGAAAGGTGGGCAGGTCGGCTCGTGATGAGACCCCCTGTTCCAAGGAATTCTTGATTTTTTCAATTGTCTATTGGACCATTTCCTTGGTTTGGTGGCCATAATGGGAATGCCACTTCATAGCCTTCCCTATGATCATGGTAGGCTGGCTCTTGGTGAGACCCCCTATCCTCCATCTGCAAAATCATTATTAAGAATATGTAAATATTTTTTCTTCTTTTCTTTTTCACACAACACTTTTCTTCAGTTATTCATAAGGGATGGCTCAACACTCCTTAAGAGTAGGGATGGTGTAAGAAATTTGAACAACTCAATAGAAAAAAAAAATTATGCCCTTAGTCCTATTCCTTAGATAAATCAAAGAAAGTTATAGCATATGGGAAGGAACCAATCATGATAAAAATAATCGATCAGATTAATTCAATGGTAAACATAGCAAAGTTATGTTATTGATCATGCCCTTTTTCCTTTTTTTTTTATCATTACTAGAAAATTTTCTTAAAAAAATGATGATTTCTTGTGATTTGTTGATTACAGTAAGCTTTAATTTGTATGATTGTATATAAATGATATATTTGCCTTTAGAAAAGTAATAAAAAATTCAAAATGTTGTCTTAAAACAAGAAAAACAATCCTCAAAAAGGTGTTGTTCCTTTTAAAAGGAACAACAAAAAACAATCTGCGAAATTGTTGTTCCTTTCAAAAGGAACAACAAAAAATACTCTGCGGAAGTGTTGTTCCTTTGGAAAGGAATAGCAAAAGAGTTCTGCGAAACTGTTGTTCCTTTCAAAAGGAACAACAAAAAATATTGTGCGGGAGTGCTGTTCCTTTTGGAAGGAACAACAAAAACGTTCTGCAAAACTGATGTTCCTTTCGAAAGGAACAACATCGGTCTGCGAAACTGCTGTTCCTTTCGAAAGGAACAGCAGCGGTGTTGTTCCTTTAGAAAGGAATAGCAAAACAACTAAAATAAACAGATTTTTTTTTTTTTTTTTTTTTGAAGAAATTGAATTTCACGAAACAACGATGAAGAAATAAAGCGGTAATATTAACAGAATGTAAAAAAAAAAATTCATAAAACAATCAATCAAAAAGCGGAAAAAAATTGCTTTATGTACAAAATTAAAAAGAAGATGATTTATCAAACTGATGCCGAGGAGGAGTTATCCCCTTCAGCGTGAATTTCCATGGTAGAATCTTCCCGTAAGTGTTGGTAAAAGGATTCCCGAGTAAGCGGTTTATGATAAAATTGTACTCGATGACCATTTACCTTAAAGGAATGTCTAGATCCATCAATGGTAACTAATGTAACAGTGCCATTATGATGCACTTTTTGTATTTCATAGGGTCCATGCCATCGTGTCTGGAGTTTTCCTGGGAAATCCTGAAACCTGGAATCATATAGGAGTGCCCAGTCTCCTTCGTGGAAGATTTTTCTTTTGCTATGGGCGTCATGCCGTTTGGCTCTCTGTTGCTGAATTAATGATGTGTGCTGAAGAGCAGAAAGCCTAATTTCATCTAAATCATTAATTTGCTGCAGTCTTTTAGCCTAGGCTTCATTTAAATTTAAACCCACCTTTTGAGTTGTTTGTAATGTTTGAATTTCGAATTCTATAGGAAATATGGGTTCCTTTCCAAATACCAATTGGTATGGTGAATATCCTGTGGTAGGTCTCCACATTGTTCGATATGCCCACAATGCTTCTGGAAATTTGTAGGCCCAATCTCGTCTATGAGAAGCAACTATTTTTGTTAATATAGATTCGATTACTTTGTTCATGCTCTCTACTTGGCCATTGGCCTGTGGGTGGTATGGAGTCGTAATATTGCGCTGAACGTGGTAGTTTTGCAATGTTTCAGCTAATTTGTTACCTACAAACTGTGGTCCTCCATTTGTGATTATGTCTCTTGGGAGGCCATAGCGCACAAATATTTGGAAAAGAAATTGTATTACAGAGTCCTCTGTAGCTTTTGAAAGAGCTTCTGCCTCAACCCATTTAGTGACATACTCAGTGGAAACTAGGATATATGTTTTTTGGTTTGATGGGGGGCTAATAGGACCAACAAAGTCAGGAGTCCAACATTCAAATGGTTCGATCACTAGTTGAGGGTTCAGAGGCATTTCATCAGACTGCCCAGGGCGACCTGCCCTTTGGAAGCTATCACAGGCCTGAACGAATTTTTTAGCATCTTTAAAGATAGTAGGCCAATATTAGCCTGTTCGTAAAACTTTATGGGCAGTTCTACGATCTGCAAAATGTCCGCCACACTGTCCATCATGGCATGCTTTCAAGATGTCAAATACCTCATCCTCCCTAACACATCTCCTTATTTTCATATCTGCACCTGTATGAAATAGGTGACCTCCAATCCAGGAGAAGTGGGTACTACGGTGTATTATTTTCTTACGCTCATTAAGGGACAGATTTTTAGGTAATTTACCTATTGCCAAATAGTTCGCTATATCAACATACCATGGTGTTCTGATAGTAACAATGAAGAGATGTTAGTCTGGAAAGTGGTCTTCAATTGCTTCTATATCTGTTGGCTTTGGCATTCTTGACAGAAATTCAGCTATAAGGTTCTCTTTCCCAGGTCGATCTCTGATTGTGATGTCAAATTCCTGCAGTAAAATCAACCATATTGTCACTCTTCCATTTGTAACATGTTTATTTGATAAAAATTTAATGGCAGAGTGATCAGTATATAGTACTACAGGATACCCAATTATGTAATGCCTAAATTTGTTTATAGCATGAACTACAACTAAAAAATTCTTTCTCAGTCACAATATAATTTAATTCACCAGGGGATAGATTTTTGCTAATATAGTAGATTGCATATGGCTTCTTGTCTTCCTCCTGTCCAAGTACTGCTCCAATTGCTGTGTCTGAGGCATCAGATGAAATTTGGAACAACAAATTCCAATTTGGGCCCCTCAGCACTAGGGCTATTGAAACAAGCTTCTTCAGATCATTAAAGGCATTGTCACATTTAACTGTCCAAGTGAAATCAACATTTCTAGTCAGTGCATATAAAGGTGCAGCTATTTGAGAATAATGTTCTATAAATCTTCTATAGTAACTAGAAAATCCAAGAAAGATATGTACCTCTGTTTGTGTAGTAGGTGTAGGAATTAACAAGAGTATTTTAATTTTAGCCTGGTCTACTTGAATTCCAGCTGCTGAAATATAATGCCCTAAGATACCTCCTTCAGTCATCATCATAAGACACTTTTCATTGCTTAAGAAAAGCCTAGTGTCAATACATCTTTGCAATACTTTTTCTAAGTTTTCCAATGCAGGCTCAAAGTCATCCCCATAGGGTGTGAAATCATCCATATATACTTCGAGACATTCATTTATTAAGTCTGCAAAAATGCTGAGAATTTCCCTTTGGAATGTAGCAGGAGCATTGCATAGGCCAAAAGGTAGGACTCGGTAGGCAAATGTCCCCCATGGACAAGTAAAAGTAGTTTTGTCTTGATCTTCAGGGGCAATCTGGATTTGGTTATACCCACTGAAGCCATCAAGGAAAGAGAAGAATTTCTTCCCTGCCAATGTGTCTAGTACCTGGTCAATGAAAGGAAGGGGAAAGTGTTCTTTCTGTGTTGATTTATTAAGTTCATGGTAATCTACACATATCCTCCACTTTCCGTTATTTTTTGGTACTACCACTAATGGGGAGACCCATTTTCTATCAGATATTGGGTAGATGAAATTAACATCCTATAGTTTTTGTAATTCAGCTTTCACAATATCTTTAAGGTGAGGGTTTAGTCTCCTTTGAGGTTGGCGAATGGGTCTTGCATCTTTTTCAATGTAAATGTGGTGAGTACACAATTGAGGATCAATTCCTTTCATATCGGGGTAATCCCATGCAAAGGATGCTTTGTATTTTCGTAATAATTGGACCAGTTTCTCTTCTTGTTCAGCAGTGAGATTGTTGTTAATATTTAAAGTTTTCCCCGACTCAATTTCTACAACCTTGCTATTGCTCAGAGAAGTAGTAGGTATTGTTTGATCAGGAATATCTTGGAAAGGATCTTATTTTTCTTTATTATCGAATGCTGCTTTGATCATGTGAAATTGCAAATGAGATCTGGTTTGTGTCTTGTTAACAAAATTATTAATGATATCATCCTCTATTTGATCTTTAAAATCAAGAGCATTTTATATGGTTAGAGGTGATCTCATATTCTCCATAAGATATGATGCAGGTGGTTTTCTTGTTTTGATTATTGATAGACTTGGCTGGGCTAGGGGATATAGGGCTAGATTCTTGACATAATTTCCCCTTGTAATTTTCATGTTGCCTTGTCGACATCCAATATAAGAATCGACAATTGCCAACCAAGGTATACCTAGAATTAACGGATGTCCATCTATTCGATTCTTTGGATTGATAACCAGGAAGTCAGCAGGGTATTCCCAGGAATCTACTGATACCATTACATCTTGTAGTATACCTTCTGGTTTGACTGCTGATCAGTCAACCAATTCGAACAAGGTTGTTGTTGGTTTGAGTGATGTAATTCCAAGTTTTTGACAGGTGGTGGTTGTTAAAATGTTAATTGCTGCTCCCAAGTCAACTAAGGCATTTGGAAATGATTGGCCATTGATATGCACTATCACTATAGGATTTCCCGGGTCTTCATATTTGATGGGTGTTTCCATTCCTGATAATAAATCAGATAAGGTACCGACTATTTGGACAATAGGATTGGTTGTTGCTCTCCTCTTTGGCTTCTTTATGCATAATTCCTTAATAGTTTTTGCATATATATGAATATCTTGAATAGCTTGGAGGAGAGGGATTTTTAAACACAATTTTTTTAATTCTCCCAGAAGATCAAAATTAGGTTGTTCTAATGGACGAGGTATAATTAATCATTCTGGGAATGGTGGAGAGGAAGTTTTTACTTGTTGTTGATTTTGTTGCTGGACTTCCTTCTCACTTTGTACTGTTTGTTCTACAAGTAACGGATCTTCAGTGTGGACATCATTGTTTTTCTCTGTTTCAACTATGCGCCTAGACCTTAATTGAAGATCATTACACTCCCTAAGTTCAGTTTCTACTTCTGGGGGTTCCATTATTTAGAAAAACTGAACTGGCCTATCGTTTGGGTTTGGGTTGGGTTGGGCTGGAAGTTGTGGCCTTAAATTGGTCTGGGGTTTTGTATAAGGAGCTGGCAGTGTAGGTTGAGAGAGAGGAATTGATCCAGATGGCTGATTTGTTGATTTTTGCAAGTTTGACTGCCAGGCCTGATTCTGGGAAGTAGAGGGGGACCATTGTGTAGGCCAGAAAGGTGGGTAGAAAGGAAAGCTAGGCCAGTTATTCTGATTTGTTTGATTTGGCCAAGATGTGGGAGGAAATGGCTGTTGTGACCAATTAGGGAAAGATGGTTGATTCTTCCACATTCCACTATATTGTTGAGCATTATATTGAGGAGGTTGAAAAGAAAATGGATCATTTGGCATACCTGATGGTTGTGGCTGCTATTGTCGGCGCTGATTAAGCAAACATACCACTTCTGATTCCTTTTCTGCCTCCTTATAAACTTCTTTTAGGCCAAGGAGCAAAGGACATCCTTCTGTAGGGTGATATTTCGGGCAAATGGCGAAGACTTTAATCACATCCAATGGACATTCTTTGTGGTTGTGCTTCTTGCTACACCTGGGACAGAATATTGCCAAGTTCTATTCTGCTTCTGCCTGTTTCTGTTTGGCTTGCATAATATCGAACTGTGTTGTTAAAGTCCACTATGGGATATTGCAGCGTAGAGGTATGTTGTTGATTCTAATTTTGGTTCTGGTCCATTTGATCGAAGATATGCCAATATCCCTCTGGGATTTCCAAGGAATTTCTAGGTTGACGAGCAGGGGCAGGAATGGCTTTGAAAACACTCCCTCTATCTGGGATAATAAGTATGTCCTGTCGACCTACTGTTTGAGGTGATTCAGGACCTTCGTTCTGAATAAGTTGAATAACACTTCCCTTATTTGGGTTGTTTATTGTTTGGGAAGTTTCAATAGGAGATTTCAAGTTTGTGATTTCTCCCATTTCCCCTTCTCCTTCTCGGAGATTGCTAGCGTTCCCTCCTTGAAGGAAACTTATGCAAGGGTCCTCAATTTCTTTGGAATCCTGCTCAATTCCCTCTGTTTGACTGTGTATCTTAGCAAAGGCTTCAGATGGTGACTATGTAGCCTGAAGGGAACTAGTAGGCTGTTTAGAAGTAGTTCTTTTAAATCCTATTGATGGATGAGATTCAGTTCTTTTAAGGATTTCATCAGTAAGGGTTGTGCGCCCAAGGGTCACCGTTCCCTTAGGTTTTTCAGCTTTAGGAGGAATTTTTTTTCGCTTAATTGATTTATTCATTCAAAGAAACAAACCTTCATTCCTACCTAAAAAAAAGAAGCTTACCTACTTCTGCTATGAAGCGGGTTGCGAGCAAGTGTGTTTCTTGCCCAGTGCGCAGTTTCTTACCTTCCGTCTTTAATACCCAATTCTCCGCAAACAAAAGAAAATCAGCTGTCCATTACCCCTTTAAAATGGCATACACTCTCCCCGGCAACGGTGCCAAAATGTTGGGTCATAAAAAGGTATCTTTTGAACACCTAATTAGCCTACATTAATCATCAATCCGGGAGCGTATTTTTATTTCAAGAGTGTACTCTGTCTGAGGCTGAAATTGTCTAAGAGCAATGTGGTGAAGATGTAGTACAAAATAACAAGAACAAAAGTAACCAATGCTTGAAAAGAAACCTAATTACCGTGACATGAATGGAAATATTAAACTACTTCAATCTTGCAGAACATCGATTAGGGATGCAGTAGCAGTAACTCTTTCCCTTAGAAATCGATGCAAGATGACCAATCTGGGGACTTGGAAGCAAAAGCCTCTATCCTCTATAGTTGGAGATCTTAAAGAAATTGAAATGAAAACAGATTCAATGAAAGCAACTTAAAAGAAACGCAAGTTGAAAAAGGAACAGCAGTATGTAACTACAACTCATCTATTTGCTAATCAAAGACTATGAATAAGTAATGAACAGAAATGGAACAACAATGTGAAATGAATAGCAATTATAATTCAAACATAGTCAAAACACTAGATTTCTATTCTTCAATCCTATCGACAACTTCTCACCACGCAACGATAAATTATAACAGATTATAAACTAAAGGAACAACAATTCAAATCAGATACAAGTCAGCGAAGATTTATAGTAACAACAAGATAATCAAACTGTGAATTATGCGTCTTATAAAGAAATGAAACAACAATGACTCTGTATTTGATCCAATCAACAATAAACCAATTCTGTAATCAACACAAATATTAAGCGCACTCCACACGACAATGAGCAAAGATTAAAATACAAACAGCAAATTTATTCCACTAGAGCTGGGCCCTTAGCACCAGTGAAATATTGTTGGGCTAATTCAGAACTACAGAAGGTAAATAATAACGCCTGCCTTGTATTAACCCGACATAGATTTTTACAGAAATGTTTCTCTCAAAACAGAGAGTTAATAGAACAAAAAAATGTAAAGTCTTGCGACCAATTCCCAACTTCAACAAAAAGCCATCCCCTTGTCACTAAAGGAAGTGGATTTATATATCAAATCCCGATGGACCAATCAAGGAACAAGATAATTTTGAACAACGATCCCTCAGGATCGAAAGATCCTGAGGGATTCACTCCTCTGCGTTTAGTCATCTTTCTGTTTGTGCTGACTGAGGCTGAGCTGTTCCCTGTCCTTTCTGGGCTATTTGTTTAGATCTCCTTGCCTTTGGCTGGATATGATTCAACGTTGTTGGAATAGCAGTTAGATTGTTCTCAACCCCGCCTTTGGTACAGCTGCTCGCCTCTCCGAATTCCTGTTTGTCAATCACAAAGTAGATTTTAGTCATATTTTCATAGTAATCATAAACCTTTCCAATTCTATTGTAATTCCTATGATAAATTACCTTTCCAAGGCAAAAAGGAGTATATTTATGGTAAAGAACGAAGAAATGCATAATAATTTCATACCTCTTTCACTGCCCAACACATCACATCCATTAGAATTGATACATATTGATCTATGTGGTCCTGTGAGAACAAAAGGTTTAGACGAAGAATTATATTTCATGTTAATGATAGATGACTATACCAGGATGACAACTGTCAGTTTCCTAAAGTAAAAATCAGAAGCATTTGAGTTCTTTAACATTTACAAGGAGTTGGTTGAAAATGAAACTGATTTGAAAATAAAGTGTTTAAGATCAAATAATGGTGGAGAATTCAATTCCAAATTATTTCAGCAATATTGTGACGAAAATGGAATAAAAAGGAAATTTTCAACAGCGTGAACACCTCAACAAAATGGAGTTGCTGAAAGAAAGAACAGAACCGTATAGGAAATGGGTAGAAAAATGTTGAAGGACTCAAAATTGGATGAAAAATTCTAGGTTCAAGCAATTGATACGACGGTATTCACTATCAACCAAAGTCTTCTCAGAAATAATTGCAACAAGACTCCATATGAATTATGGAAATGAAAACCAGCTAATGTAAAATATTTCAGAATCTTCGAAAGAAAATGTTATATCAAAAGAGAAGATCAAAATTTGGGTAAGTTTGAATCACGTGTTGATGAAGGTATCTTTGTTGGTTACTCATGCAAAATAATGGCCTATAAATGCTATAATCTAAGACGAAAACAGATAGTGGAGAGCATACATGTTACATTTTATGAAGATGGTGTTCTAGCAAGTAATGATGAGGATCTAGAATCTTTGAAACTTGAGACAAAGGCTGAAAAAGACAAAGATAAAATTGTATAACAAGAAGCAACTATCAACGAGGAAGAAGTAAACAATGATCATCAAGATATACCAGAACAACAACAAGAAGCTCCTCCAAGGAGAACAAAAGAGTGGATTCGAAAGAACTATCCATCAAATAAAATCATTGGTGACATAAATGAAGGTCGACAGCTTCGTTCATCACAACAAGCTCATGTTTCTTCTCTAGCAACCTTTGAGCCTAGTAGTTTTGAGGAAGCCAGCCAGAATGAACATTGGGTAGCAGCTATGAATGAAGAATTGGATCAAATTGAGAAGAATAACACCTGGGAATTAGTTCCACGACCAAAATATAAAAATGTCATTGGGACTAAATGGGTCTTCAGGAACAAATTGAATGAAGATGGGCAGGTTACCAGAAACAAAGCAAGATTGGTTTGCAAAGGCTATGCACAAGTGGAAGGAATTGATTTCGATGAAACATTTGCACCAGTTCCTAGAATGGAAGCCATTTGAATGTTTCTCGCCTATGCAAGTTCAAGAAAAATCAAATTCTACCAAATGTATGTTAAGTTAGAATTTCTGAATGGAGAATTAGAAGAAGAAGTTTACATCGAACAACCTGAAGGTTTTCTACTATCACAAAAAGAAGACTATGTCTACAGGTTAAAGAAGGCTCTATATGGTCTCAAGCAGGCTCCTAGAGCATGGCATGCTCGTCTTGATGGATATCTACGTCAACAAGGGTTCAAGAAAGGTACTGTTGATAGAAATATTTATGTACAAATAGATAAAGATAACTTAACAATCGTTGAGGTATATGTGGATGTTATAATATTTGGTATCAATGATGATCGACTAAGTAAGAAATTTTCTACAAAGATGCAAAGTGAGTTTGAGATGTCTTTACTTGGTGAGTTGACATACTTCTTAGGGCTTCAAATATCTCAGCAAGAGAAAGTAATATTTATATGTCAAGCCAAGTACATCAAGGAAATGCTCAAGAAATTCAAAATGGAAGATTGTAAACCCGTCCTTACTTCGATGGTAACAGGTTGCAAATTGAGCATAGAAGACTCATCTAAGGATGTGGATCAAAGGTTGTACAGATCTATGATTGGTAGTCTTCTATATGTAACAACCTCTCGACCAGATGTTATGCAAGCAGTTGGACAAGTAGCAAGATTCCAAGCAGCACCAAAAGAATCACATATTATTGTCGTCAAAATAATTCTTCGATATCTAAAGGGCACAGAAGAATATGGCTTGTGGTATCCCAAGGGTAAAAATTTCATTATTCAAGCCTTTACAGATGCAGATTGGGCAGGAAGCATTGATGATCGTAAGAGTACTAGTGGAGCAACATTCTATCTAGGTGGTTGTCTCGTATCATGGTTGAGCAAAAAACAAACTTCAATCTCGTTATCTACAGCGGAAGCATAATACATTGCAACAACATCATGTTGTACTCAAGTCCTTTGGATGAAACAAACTTTGCAAGATATTCAAGTACAATTCAGTGAGCCTATTCCCATATTCTGTGACAACACTAGTGCCATCAGCATCTCCAAGAATCCTGTCATGCATTAAAAAAAAACACATTCCGATCAAATATCATTTTGTTAGAGAAAAAGTCGCGGAAAAGAATATCAAACTTGAGTATGTTTGTAAAAAAGAAAAAATTGCTGATATCTTCACTAAACCTTTACCTCGTGAAGCATTCGAATATCTTCGTCAAAAGCTTGGGATTCTCCCAAGTTCTCATTAGATTACAGGTCTGCAGGACGGTTGTGTGTCAGGGGGAGTGGAAGTGCGTACAGGTCCATAGGATGGTTGTGTTTTAAGGGGAGTTACCCTTTGCCATTGATGTCAAAGGGGGAGAGAATGTTGTAGGAAGAGGTGTCGTGATCACAGGGGGAGTACTTGTGTTGCCATCAATGCCAAAGGGGGGGATTGTTGATCAACAGTTGTCATTGATGTCAACCCAAGCAGCACCAGGGGCTAACCCAATATTGCATGGGAATTTTGACCTACCAAATTAATATATTCTGGGTCAATAATGCTTTTGATGGTTTCTACTTGTCTAGATATTTCCGTTCATATATGGAACACCATGTAATTCTTCACGGTTTGAGAGATATTCATGTTTGAAGTTTGTACCCCCAGTTAGTGGGATAAAACCCCATGGGGTTGGGGTATGGGTCATTGAAAATTAATAATTAATATTTTTTAAGCTCCTAAAATCCCTCCCACGTTCACTTGTTGAAGACCCTTTCAACCTAATAATTTATATAAATTGTGATCCTCATTTCCTCCTTATGCAAGGGATTTCGCTATTTGAAATAGGTCATCGTGGAATTTGTGCTCTAAATTTTTTTCTACGAAGGTTCATAAGCTGAAATTTTTATGAGGTGAAATCGAAATCCTGAGGAAGCTGCTGTAAAAATTTTAGATCAAGGTGCGCAATATTTTGTGAGATATGATTTGTGGAAGTCAGGGCTTTTGCAGGCTCCTGAAATTCATCTCAAAGAAGTGACCTTTGTAAATTCGTCATAACTCTCTCTCTGAGCATCGGATTGAAATTTTGATAAAATGTGGCGGATAGTGCACAGTTTTTAATTTTCACTCTATCAATTTCAAAGCCAAATGAAGAAAAAATGACACGTGGCATGCCATACAAGTGCGCTCTTCTGAAACAGTCCATAATTAGGGCATTGTGAGAGATTGGGTATAACTCTCTCTTGAAGAATCCAAATTGGGTCAGACCTGTGGCATTGGAAAGATGACTCAAAGGAATACCATAATACTGAAAATAATAAATTGAAGATCTGAAATAACAGAGATACACCAGATTCAATATCGAGCTCCTAGAAGGAAAGAAAAAGCTAGATCATGTGTTGTGAAGGGTTGCAAATGACCAGACTTTCTACGGCAGAAAGGAAAAGCAAGGTGCAGCAGAGGGTAGCATGACAAGAGTAGAAACCAAGGTGCATAACAGTAGCAAGAATTTCATCATATGAAGTCTTCAAGTGGGCAGCACTGCATACAATCATTGTAAAGGTATCATTGTACTTAGTCATTGTAAATACATTATTGTACAAATTGTACTAGTGTCTATCTACTAAGGGTTGAAGAGGTAGTGTTGGGAGGTCTAGGATCATCATTAGGTGGTTTTGTCAAATTTGGGGTTATGGTCTAGTATATCTTCTTCTTTTGCATCATTCTATATCATTGTAAAGTGGACCATTTTCCCTGGTATGGGAATCCATTCTTCTTTTATTCTTCTATAGGGTGGTAGGGTGGTGCTAGGGTGAGTTGTAGCTCATTGGGTGTTGGGGCATCCGTTCAGTTGACTACTAAAGAATCTTGGGCATTGGAGCATCCATCGAGTGGGAGCTGGAGAAGAATGTTTTTCTAGATTCTAGGAAGTTGGAGCTTTATTTTCAATTGGAGTTGAATATTAAAGAATTCTTAGAAAAACATTAGGTGGTTTTTGTCCCGGAGTGGGTTTCCACCTTAAAAAATATGTGCATTTGTGTTCCTCTTGTTTGCTACTATCATTATATAAACGCTGATAATAATTGAAGACTAACTAATGCTCTAATTGAAAGTAATACTGATTCACCCCCCCTCTCAGTATTTCCAAAAATTGGTATCAGAGCTTGTACAGATCTATGATTGGTAGTCTTCTATATGTAACAGCCTCTCGGCCAGATGTTATGTAAGAATTTGGACAAGTAGCAAGATTCCAAGCAGCACCAAAAGAATCACATATTATTGTCGTCAAAATAATTCTTCGATATCTAAAGGGCACAAAAGAATATGGCTTGTGGTATCCCAAGGGTAACAATCTCATTATTCAAGCCTTTACAGATGCAGATTGGGCAGGAAGCGTTGATGATCGTAAGAGTACTAGTGGAGCAGAATTATATCTAGGTGGTTGTCTCATATCATGGTTGAGCAAAAAGAAAACTTAAATCTCGTTATCTACAACAGAAGCAGAATACATTGCAGCAACATCATGTTGTACTCAAGTCCTTTGGATGAAACAAAATTTGCAAGATCTTCAAGTACAATTCAGTGAGCCTATTCCCATATTCTATGACAACACTAGTGCCATCAAAATCTCCAAGAATCCTATCATGCATTAAAAAAAACAACACATTCTGATCAAATATCATTTTGTTAGAGAACAAGTCGCTGAAAAGAATATCAAACTTGAGTATGTTTGTAAAAAAGAACAAATTGTTGATATATTCACTAAACCTTTACCTTGTTAAGCATTTGAATATCTTCGTCAAAAGCTTGGGATTCTCCCAAGTTCTCATTAGATTACAGGTCTGCAGGATGGTTGTGTGTCAGGGGGAATGTAAGTGTGTACAGGTCCACAGGATGGTTCTGTTTCAGGGGGAGTTAACCTTTGCCATTGATGTCAAAGGGGGAGAGAATGTTGTAGGAAGAGGTGTCATGATCGCAGGGGGAGTACTTGTGTTGCCATCAATGAAAACCACTGATCAACAACAGATAGGTGACTATGAGATTGATCAGGTTATTCTGGACTTGGGCTCAGATGTGAATGTGCTACCTAAGAAAACTTGGCAGCGAATGGGATAACCCGAGTTAGAATGGTCCACTATACAGCTGTGCATGGCTAATCAATAGAAAATCATACCATTAGGAATATTATCAAAGATCATGGTAGACATCGTAGGGGTCAAGGTTCAGGTTGACTTTGAGGTCATTCAGATTGTAGAAGATGTGGACCCCTATCCTGCACTCCTAGGATTGGACTGCGCCATAGATATGGGTAGTATTATCAATTTAAAAAATAGGATCATGGTGTTCGAAAGTGAAGGAACACGGGTGATAGTACCACTAGATCCCGCAGAAGGAGAAAGGTATATAGAGCCAGTGCGTGAGGAATAAGAGGTGGATCACATCTATAAGTTAACTGTGAGGGGTGAAGACTAGATCAATCCTATGACGGATGGTGTGATTTTCTCTAAAAGAGATAGTGAATGCTTCTCTAACTCCGACGAGGAAATGGAAAAATGGAAAAACTAGCTGCATGATGTCTTTGCACTGCGCTGCCTAAGAATCACTAGGGACTTTCATTGCATATCCTCCGAGGTAAGAGAACTACCCTACTTTGATGGTTCTGGTAGTATAAAATAATTTTTGTAGACATTTGAAGCTGAGGTTCCAAGAGACTGAAGGCTATGGGCCCTTAGCTTAGCTCTACCCACAATGCCTGCAAGATGGTGGGCCACACATAAGGGGGCATTCCAAGAGTGGGAGGAATGTCAGGATATGATGGTCATACGATTTGAGCCTCCAGCTGACATGCGCCTCAAGATATTTCTTGGCCCAGGGGATCCACGTGAACATTTTTTCGCCTGGATGGAGAAATGGTGTGATCGTACTACAAAAGAATGGGTTCACTTGTTTATTAATGCCTTGGGACCGATTCCCATCGCATGGTACCTAGATGCGGAGCTACATCAACGCACCCACCAGTGGGAGACCTTAAAGAACGAATTTTTGGGGACATTCAGGTTAATAGGAGGATGAGAGGTGCTTGATGAAGCTCTGCAAGACATCGATATCTTTGTATTTTGTGAATCTAGCCCCTACGCAACATGCGAAATACCCACATGGGAAATGTAGATGTAGTATGTTGTCAACTGCCGCAATATCATCGTAGAAGAGTGTGATGAAGATCTGCGCAATGTCTCGGTCCCAAATTCAGAGAGGGAACGTGCAGTTACAGGACCTCCTTTACACACTATGGATGTTACGAAACCTCTGAAGCTACGAGAAGTTAACATTGGTATGGAAGAGCAACCCAAGTTGGCTAAAATTGGGGGCTACTAGGATGATGAGATAGTAGGAAAGATTGTGGAACTGCTCATGGAGTATCAAGACTTATTTCTAAAAACGTTTTCGGAGCTTAAGGGGATCATGGGGGACTTAGGGGTTATGCACATCACTCTGAAACCAGATGCGCACTTGGTAAAGCAGCACCCTTATCGACTGAACCCTAAGAATAAGTAGAAGGTTAGGGAGGAAATCGATAAAATGCTCGCTGCAGGTATCATCGAACCAGTCGAACAGTTGGATTGGGAAAAGAAGACAAAGGGGGAAATCCGCATCTGCATATATTTGCGCAAGTTGAATGATGCATGCATACATGACCCATTTCCTACACCATTCTCTGATGAGATCTTGGATAACATAGGAGGCCAGGAGGCGTATTCCTTCACCGATGGTTTCTCTGGGTACCATCAGATCAGAATCGCACTCGAAGATTGCAACAAAACCATATTTGCCACTGAATGTGGATCCTTTCAGTATATGGTCGTGCCGTTTGGGATTAAAAATGCTCTTGCCATCTTCTCACGGCTAGTAGTTGCCGTATTCAAAGAGTTCATTCATAAATTTCTGGAGGTATACTTTGATGATTGGACTATCTTTGGCTAAGTAAAAATGCACGTTTCAAACCTATGCATGATGTTGGATGCCTGTTGGAAGCACTAGATCTCTCTAAATATCAAGAAATGTATTTTCTGTGTGCCTTTCAGAATCTTTCTCGGGCATATATTTTGTCGACAAGGGCTAATGGTGGACCTTGCGAAAGTTGTCGTGATCATTAATATGACAGTCCCCACGACTGAGAAGTAGCTATGTTCGATCCTTGGACATACGGGATACTACAGAAAGTTCATTCAGGGATACACTTTGTTCACAACCCCTCTAGAAAAACTTCTTAAGAAGGATGTTTCATTCTTTTGGGACGACGAGTGTCAAAAGAGCTTTGAGCTCCTCAAGGAAAAGATGATCTCTATACCTATTCTTATTTTCCCTGATTGGGCACAGGTATTTCATGTCCACATTGATGCTTCCAGAATTTCCCTAGGAGCGGTCCTTACACAGCCTGGTGAGGGAGATATTGATCACCCAATTGCATTCGCTAGTAAAAAAACTCTCGGGTGCGGAGTGCAACTATGCCACCATGGAGCGGGATGGATTGGCCATGGTCTATGCATTACAGAAGTATCGACATTATCTGTTAGGGGGACACTTCAAAATTTTTATAGATCATTCAACTTTAAAGTACCTGGTGAATAAGCTTGTGTTGAGGGGGAAAATTTTTTGATGGATTCTGTTGTTCCAGGAGTATGACTTTGAAATCATTGTCAAACCAGGCAGGTTGAATTCTTGGCCCGATCACTTGTCCCAAATTGAGACTGGCGAGGAACCAACTAACCTGGAGGAAGGATTGCTTGATGCATAGTTGTTTTCTATTAAGGTAGTCGATGCACACTTTGCCGACATTTTCAGTTCTTGACGACCGTCATGGCACCCGCGGGGTATTTGGTGCAGCAGAAGAAAGAATTGATAACCCGTGCTGCGGATTTTACCATCATCACAGGTCACCTCTATAATATGGGAGTAGATGAAGTGTTGCGATGGTAGGTTTTGGAACATGAGCGGCATGCTATCTTGGTAGAAGCCCATGATGGGGTGGCAGGATGCCACTACGCAGGAAACGCCACAACGTGGAAGGTCTTAAGAGCTGGATTATGGTGGCCTACCCTGCATAGTGACTCTCACGACTATTGTAAGCCCTGCGATACATGCCAACGCACCAGAAGGCCATCTTGCAGAGATGAAATGCCCCTCCAAAAGAAAATGGCCTTGCAAGAATTTGACAAGTGGTCCATCGATTTCGTAGGACTTATCAACCCCCTGGAAAGAAGACAGATCCATGTTACATTATAACTGCTACTGATTATGTGGCTAGGTGGGCCGAGGCACAGGCAGTGAAGGATTGCACTACAGATACTGCTGCGCACTTCATCTTTGAGAAGATTCTTAACAGATTTGGATGTCCAAAAATCCTAATGAGTGATAGAGGTACACACTTTGTCAATGAAACCATACAGGCCTTGACAAAATAATTTCAGATCCATCATGCGAAAAGAACTCCGTATCATCCTCAAGAAAATGACGCATTCGAGGCTTTTAATAACTTCTTGGAGCATGCACTGACTAAGGTCTGTAACGCTGATCGAAACGACTGGGATGTGCGCATTTTGTTTTTTCTATGGGCTTACCGAACCACCTGTAAAAAATTTACATGGAAGACACTGTTTAGGATGGTTTATGGTAAGGAGACCATTATGCCCATGTAATATATTATTCCTAGTCTACGCATCACAACCCTCACAAACATGATAGAGTTCGATATTATGGAGGAACGGTTAGCACAACTTGTGGCTTTAGAGGAAGTCCGTTTCATTGCCAATTACCATCAGCAGGTACAGAAGGCACGCAATAAGGCATGGCATGATCGACATATTTTTCAAAAAACCTTTGTAGAGGATGACTTAGTCCTGCTCTATGATAGTTAGTTTGCGAAACACCCAGGGAAGTTCTGACAGCACTGGCTTGGGCCCTATACAGTTAAGGAAATCACGGATGGCAGAGTTGTGTGATTGGCTACCCTACGCAGAGATATGCTACCCGGCTACATCAATGGTAGTCGGCTCAAACCATATCAGATCAAATGACTATATGGCCGGAGTAGTTGTATGAAGTGGGATAGCCCCACCAAGGAAGGTAAGCACAGCAGGTACCATGCTTCGTGCAGGAGGAAGCTGTAGGATTGGAAGCCTGGGGAAGTGCACTGGAGATGTGGAAATAAAGTTAGAATGAATAGACTCAGCCCATAGCAGGTGTGTTTGGAGCGCAGGAGGTATTCTCAAAGCGCAGGGGTGTGGTGGGAACGCAAGAGTACGCTGAGCACACCCAGGGTGCGAAAAATAGCAGTTGGAATAGTCAAGTCGGGTAAAAAGGAAAAATTACCATTAGATGGAGCGGGCAGCTGGCATTTAATGATGTGATCTCTGGATATTTTTTACCATTTTCCCAATGGTAAGTTCCAAGTAGCATTTACCCTATCGTCGGGTGCTCGAAAAAGCTATAAAAAGGGAAGGATAGGTCAGGCAAGGGTTCCGTATTATTTGAATAGCTCATACTTGGAATATTTTTCCTAAACAAACTTGTGTTGTAAGAATTTATGTGCCTATAGCATCTCTTTCATGTTTGAGCAACCTGCTCCCTCTGACAGTAGCAATCCCGAGTTTGTCTTTCGCACTAGGATGATGGCTACAAATCTTGCTGAACCCTAGGAACGAGTAATCTTGGCAGAACAAGGCACTAAAAAAGTGGTGGAGATCGAGTCTGAGGTTGAAGAAGTTTTCTCCACCCCAACCATGAAGAAGGGGAAGGAAAAATCACAGGGCTTAGGAAAGCCCCTGAAACCCAAAAAATGGGCTGGAGGGAAGCCTTGTACTTCCCCGCAAAATGTAAAATCCTCGCGAGTGACACCCCAAGCTCGGGTTGCGCAGGAAGAGGTTCAGGCTGCAGAGCCCATCAATTGGTTACCTCCTTTCATTCGACCATGCAGGCCCTCAACGTGCACGTCGAAGAACCTTGACGATCTGATCACCTACTTGCAGATGCCGCTGACCCTGGACGATGTCCCTGTTATTGGTGAACCTTTTGGAAAGCTCCATGAAATCAAATTTGACCATCATGACTTGGCCAATTTGGAGGCCTTCCCCGAATCGACACCCGAGTTATATTTGGAACGAGTTCAGAAGGATGATGGGATAAAAATTGTCCCCTTAAGCTGGGTACGCAATGTGGCAGGGTTCGGGCTCCTCAACCTGCTCAGGATGCCACATTTCGGCCATTACAATGTCACAGACCATCTAGTGCGTTAGTTTCTTTCATTGGTCCATGATGGGTGTTTTTGGATCAAGGATTTAATCCCTATTGAAACTACGCTCATCCATCAAATTATTGGTCTTCCTATGGAGGGGCCGAACCCTCTTGAGCGCGTTGGAAAGAAGTATGAAGGGGAAACTGCTAAGTATGTGTGACAAAAATACCATATGGAGTGGAATACCCGTGGCTTCATGATAAAAACCATCAGTGATCCCACTACACAGTTGGGTACCATGTTATTGGCATGTAAAATGATGCGGAAATGTTAGGTCGCCTCTATCCCCGCATACGTAATTCAGCTTGCAGGCCAGTGCGAGAAAGGGCTCTATTTCAATTGGTCACAATATTTGTGTAATGAATGTTTGGCCAATGTCCGTGAATCCCAGGAGCAGGGGCGAACATTCTGTTATTCGTGGTTGCTACTTCTCATCAAATTGATAGCCTAGGATGCCCTAGAGGAATCCGTTTTGCAAGAACTCACCCCTGACATGTGTGAAGGGGCCCGATATACAAACTTATGGGATTCGAAGGATGCGCAATGTCTCGAGGACAACCAAGTCTTCTGGGTCCTCTTTCAGAGTAGTTTGGAAGTAGCCATTAATTCTCAACCACGGTTGTCTCCATCAGTATATGACAGATACAAAGGCATTGCGGCATTCCAGGTCACCATGTACAACGTCCAAATTCTAGCATGCAAGGAAAAAGCCTGGACCTCGCTCCCTTATATGGTGGCAGATGAAGAAATTGATAATGTCATTACGCTTTGTGCTCCTAACAGGAAGATCAGTTTCAAAACTGGCGTGAAGAGCTCTGTAGGAACCAGCACACCAAAAGTAATCCCGCCTATTATCCTCAAGGATACCGGAGGACCAAGAAAGAGTACCAGGCAAGACACGGGCGCGGCAACAAAAAAGGATGCGCAGTAGAAGTAGACCCTTGAGAAGGATGCCGAGGTGGAGACTCAGGTAGAGTCACAGCCAGAATTGGGTATAGAAGGAATGGATGCAGAAGGACCTACCCCCCCCGCGGCACAAAGTGAACAAGTGAGCCTGTCAAAGGGCCCGAAAGAAGCAACGCTCTCAGCAGATGGAACGAGATGAGATAGTCACATTGACTGACAGATACCTTGAACAAATCATTGATGCAGTCACTCTGGCTATGAAGGACAGATGGGTAGCCTTAGAGGAGTAGAAGAAAGCTGCAGTCGACACAATCCACGCCGAGCTCCGTGCGCTATAGTTTTTGACAGATACATTGCAGACCAGTATGAGTCAGGTATGCACACCCTCAGCCTCCAGTAGCACAACATTAGTTACAAATGAAAGTCACCTTTTTTCTCTACCTGGTGCAGCTCTTATGATCAGTCCACCTATCCTGGGAATCCAAGTCCTGGCTAGTACAAATGTCCAGCTGAATTTAGCTAGGCTACCTCATGAGGCCTTGTAGGGTCTCCACACCTCTGTATTTCAAGAAATTCACCATTGAGACCGACAAGTGCACCGACAGATCAAAGTGGCTGAACAGAAAATTGATGCAAAGAATGCTAAAGTATGCCTCGCCACCACGAAGAAAACAGAGCTAAAAAACATGATTCACCAACTTTGCGCAGAGGTTACCAAAAAGATCTCGGCCATAGACACTCCTCAGGCTAAGGTTGAAAGGTTGGTCACAACACTAAAGGCCTCCAGGGAGGAGTTTAAGGTGATCAAGACATGGATGGAGCAGCAAATCGCCGATCTGCAGGCTAAGTTGCAGCTCGAAACACCCCCTGAGATACGGGCCCAGCGAACTGCGCTGGTCACCGCGGCTACGAACGTCATTATAGGAAAAATCATGCAGGGTACCCAATTACTAGAAAAAACCATGCAGGTATGGACCAAGGTCCAGCGCGACCCGATCCTGCGAGGCATCAACCAGGACTTGCTGTAGAAATAAGAAGAGTTCGAGATGTTAGAGGCCACCCTGCCCACTTTAGTTCCCGCTCAGAATTTGACACGGCTGCACACCAGTCATGCCCTCCAAGCTGATATTGATGAACTTCGGTAGAAAAAGAAGGTCCTCGGTGACCTCCTGAAGCCTTGGGCTACTGAGGCCCTCAAGCTTTCACAAGATGTTGATGTCGCGGTTAAGCTGCTAAACCAGACTCTGGAGAGTATAACAGCCACGACGGGAGGTCCGATTTCAGAAAAGTTGGTTGAAATTTCACATAATGTTGTTGCTCGGAGTGAAGGCATGCTGCCTCCATTACCCGAGGTGATCAGATTGCTACAGGCACAGCTGGAGACCCCACCATCATAGTGACTCAGGACGAGTCACGAAATTGTGTTGGAGGACTGTTGGAATAGGGTCTCCTAAAGTTACGAATTTGTCCATTTTTGTATATTTTTTGTAATAATTAGTATAACGCAGGGGTTTTGGGGTGGGTCAAAGCCCCTAATTCATTATAACGGGTCAAGGGTAGACCAAGGGTCCGTAAACCATGGTTTGCAGACCATTGTATGCATAGGCTAAATCGGTATAAACAGATGAAACTTTTTTGAGTCATAGGTAGAAAAGAATCAAGATTGATGCAAAGCACGAATTGTTAGATATGTTGTTGGGTTTTTGGGAAGGACTCTTGCTGGCTATATGCATGGAGCTCCTTAGTCCTGTTGTGTGTGAACCCTGCTGGCTGTGTGTGCAAGCGGTATTTGGGATTGTAAGAATTTTTTGGTATTAATATATATGCAAAGTACTGTTGACATCAGACGTGATCTGGATCTGTTATGTTATGATTTATGCGAACTTGGGATATATGATTAAGCCACAAAAGTATCTGTTTGATAGCTGTGAAAGTATATTTTCTTCTGTTATATGAATCTATGATCTGTTAATTGTTGCGATTATAGTTGCTGTGCTGATATATTGGTAGTACGCACGTAGATGCGACGGTAATTATTAGATCTGAGCTCTATGATATAAGCTTGTAACCAAATCTATTGAATGTGAAGTTGATAAGCTAAGAATGCAACTCTGCTTGACTTACCTACTCTCTTTTAGGGTGCGGAAACCTGGTTCTAGCACCCTCCCATACTGCTTAGGTGAGACTTTGACCTACGCAAGCAGGTCAATGCTGAAAGGGACAATAGTATAGAGGTTTATTGGAAAAACTTAAACTTCTGAACCTGGGTGAGGACCCCTCGAGCCAACACCACTCTAGTTGAGAAGAATGCTATTTCTGAAGACAAGGAAGAAGTGGTTTCCTCTTCAATAATTAAATGCAGAAGAAGACTGATTCCGTCAGAAGGATATTCAGTGGAATCTAGTAGCATGGATAAGGCCACCCTTGGACCATTAGCACAAAGCCCTATTTCAGAGATTAGAAAAGAGAGTGAAGAAGTCAATGTGACTCCAGAAACAGAGGAACTAACACTAGCTTAGTTTTATTCATCTCTAAAAACATCATCTAAGGGAAAAATTTAAGTTTCATAGATTACAACAAAAGAAACAACAATATCTCTGCTTTATTATTCCATAATTTCATTAGCTAAGGGAAAGAGGAAGGTAACAATCCACTCATACTCATCATTTGAGGAAGAGAGTAGTGAAATCGAGTTTGAAGATGAGAAACAAAGCAGAGTCATCCATGGAAGAAGAAGGCCTTCATATATTCCTAATCCATATATTCAAAGGCCTCATACCAGACCAAAAAATAAGCTCAGGCTAACTAGCAAGCTCATAGCTAATCCTACTCTCATAGATGAGATAGTTAATATAGAGGAGAGTCCATAAAATGATCCATGGAAGAAGAAGGCTCAGAAGTAGAAACAAGCAGAAAATAGAAAAACAAATAAGAGGTTACTAAAGAAGAATCTCTTAGGTTGTTGGCTTCTGTGATAGATTTTTAATGATTGAATATCTAAAACAAGTCAAAACTGAAGATCAATATCATTTTGGGCCTATCTACACAGTTATCGGAAATCACTACATTTTCAGAAAGGTAGCTCTTTGTTTTGGTCGTAAGAAGATAAAAGGTAGCTCTTTGTTTTGGTCTCGAGGAATGACATTAGATGTTGATAAAGTATATGTTGCATCAGTGGTCATATTTTTCCTCTTCCTAGCCAAGTGTTATCCAGTGAAGCTGTCTTCTAAATGTCATTTTTAGTTAGTAGTTGTTGCACTTTTTGTGGATAAAGATCCAGGTGTAATTTTCAGTTTGTTACTGTTGCAGTTTTTGTGGAGAATTTTTTTCCAGGAATCAAGGAGCAGTTAGCCACCTCAGCTCAACCATTTCGACTTCCATATTATTAAGTTATATCTTCATGCATTTGTAAACCAAATATTGTACATCAAACTGCCTTTCTGTTATTTTTGGATAAACTTTAAATATGGTTTGCTATATTTAGAAGGTTGTAACAAAGGTCCTACAACAGTATTCCACTTTTTGAGGATCTTTAACAGATTACCTTTTTGTATATATACTATGAAAAACAATGAGGAAAGTGTTCATGAGTTGTTTATCTCATTGCATCCTGAGTTGTGTACTTTTGAACTTATAATATCTAGATACACTCTTGTGGATTTATGAATGATTTGATGTGTGCATTGTGAAATTTACTTAAGTGTTTCCATATCTTATAGTTTCATTTCCAGATTGTGATCTACATATGTTGTCTCATGTTTCTTTCAGTCTTATGATATAGTTGTACATGATTATCTATTTTTATCTGTCTTGTTTTACAATATTTCTGGATAAGATGTGTATGGTAAGCATGTTCATAAGCATTCCTGTGATATAAATCTTTTAAATGTGTGATGAGATTCTTGTAAGTCTTGAATAAGATTTCTTTCATCAATACATTATAGGTCTAAAATCTCTTGTTTTCCTTTCATCTTAACAGTGGACTTATATCATATAGACCCATTGTTCTTTTCATATTCTTCTAGCCATTAGAATACAAAATTATCCTTGCTACCACATCAAATACCATTACCCCCATATGTGTGAGTGATTTATTTGTTCAAAATCCTTTTTCCTGTGTGTGAGAACCCCAACAACCTTCCAAAACCTAATTCAACTATAAGAAAATCCCTAGAGCTTAAGATGTGTCTAGTCAAGCACTTGATACAATCCAAGTGCTTATTCCAACACTAACAAAGAGGATGCAAACCTTTACCACATTTTGGTGGAAGGTAAATTGTTGATTATTGTCTTATATGTTGATGATTTTATTTTAAATAGTGATGAACAGTTGATCATATCTTGCAAGGAGGACCTTGCAAGAGATTTTTAAATGAAGGACATGGGTATCATGTATAATTTCCTCCGATTGGAAGTATAGTAAGGAGAAGGGAAACTATTTTTCTCTTATGGAAAGCATGCCAATGAGATACTTTAGAAGTTCCGCACGGACATATGAAAAACCATGCAGACTCCTCTAGCGACCAACTAGAGGAAATAGGATGCAACTTCAGGTGAGGAAGTGGATGCTACCATGTATAATTTGGTGGGTTCACTCATGTATCTTGTGAAAACATGGCTAGAAATGTGTTATGCAGTCAACGAGTTGATCCAAGCCATGGTTCAACCGACCAAATTATTTCGGAGGGAAGTTAAGCATGTACTATGGTACCTCAGAGGCACTACTCACTTTGGACTATGGTAAAAATATACAGAGGGAGTGTGTTCCAAATTTATGCAGGAATGCAATAGAATACACATATAACCATAAATACAGAAATGCATCAGATATAACACTTCATTTCATTAATATCAGATAACTCAAATTTTTTTACAGACAAAATGGAAATAAACTAGCTAGGGCACTGGTAGCTTATCTCTAAGAAGAGATGTGGTGGCTATACACCTCTAAACTGTGTTACAATCAGGCTTGAGGGCCTATTTATTATTTAGAAACAATAAAAAACCATAAACATCCAAAAACCTAACCTTGGGAGATGAAGCGCCAAAACTATGGGCCCCGTTTGGGTAAATTGGTACATCAACTTCCTGGGGACGTAACTTTGGCATACTATCATGCGCATAATACCTCATTAGAAAGATTTATCCAAGGACTAAAAATTTTCATGTGAGAAACATCAAATTAACTTCCATTTTTCTCTTGTTTTTCCCAAAAAAAGTCGTTTATGGCCACAAAATGGCTCCAGAAGTTCAGGACTTGAAAAACTGCTAAAAATAGTAAATTGTGCTACAATTATGGAAAATGAAAAATTGAAAGAAACAATGGTGGGGCCCCAAGTGGAATAGCAGGGTGGCCACCAATATCCACCCGTATCATTCCTCCTCCCTTAGGAAGAAATGGTCCCCATTGCATTCAGTTCCTCCATGAGATGAGGAAACTTCTGTTGAACTTGGTCCCTGGTGAACCACTTGCCTTGGTGCAGGAGTTGGCAAGATTTGACAACCCGATATAGTTGGATCTTCTACTGATGAGTGTTATTGATTTGAATGTCCATATACAATTCATGGTGGCCTATTCCATGCAGTATGGGTTTAAATCTGTTAGTGTGAGTTGTTCTACAATGTTGGAGGTGTCCAGTAGAGGTGGGAAGTAGGGTCGAAGGCAATCCACATTGAACACTGGGTGCAGACCAAGGAATGGTGGAATACTGAGCTTGAAGGAATTGGCCCCTACAAAATTGGTGATGGTGTACAACCCATATAGAATCTAGTGAAGCTTGTGGTGGGGTCCAGTGAGGCGCTCCTTCTACAAATGTAGCCACACTTTGTCGCCCAGCTAGAAGTTATGTGGCACCCGATGTTGATCATGTAGTTTCTTGTACTTAGCAATAGATCAGTCTAATATTGCATGAACCTATTGGCAGGTGTGTTGAATGCACTCAATGAATATGTTCACTTTTTCAGCTTCAGACTGGACATGAGCCGAATCGGCCTGAGTAGCTGCAAATGGCATGGTAATGTCAATGGGATAGAGTGGCTAGAATCTCAAGCCCACCTGAAATGGGTTATGGTCGACTGAGTTGTGGAGAGCCCGATTATAACTTTGTTGTACATAGTGAAGACTCTCATCCCATGTGCCTAGATTCTTTGAATTGTACATGTGCAGAATGTGTATGATCATCTTGTTGATGACCTCTATCTGGCCATCAGTTTGGGGATGGAAATCTGTGGACTTGGTGAGCTTGGTGTCCAGCATTGACCAGAGGCTAGACCAAAATGTGCTGAGGAACCTATTGTCCCGATCCCATATGATAGACTATGGGATCCAAAAGTGAACCCACACTCATTCAAAGAAGATTTTAGCAGTGGATTCTGTTGTGATATTCTTCTTGCAAGACGCCATAATGGCCATCTTCGAGAATTTGTTGTCGACCATGAAAACATTGTCATTCCCATGCTTAGTAGAAGGAAGGCCCGATATGTAATCCATGGAGTTAGATTCCCAAGGATGACTAGGGGTAGGTAGCGGAGTATAGAGGCCTTGCTTCTTGATGTTCGGTTTGGAAATGGTGCAAGCATTGCAGGATCTAATGTACTTCCCGACATCCTGTCGAAGGTTTTGCCAATAGAAATAATTTTGCATTATTGCCACTATTTTCTTGATCTCTAAATGCCCAATGAACCGACTATAGTGCACTTTCCAAATAATCTTGGCATACTCGCTTGAAGGAACACAAAGGTGTCCCATGTGACATAGCAGTGCATCCTGGAGGTGAAAATTTGGAACTTGCGTACCATCCAAGAGTGTCTTGTATGTGTGGCTGAATTCTAGATCGCTCTTGTAGAGAAGTGGACAATCACAAGTCGCATGCCCACAAGAGTTGAGAAAGATATTTAGCACCACGATCGGTGGTCGGCTGAGGTAATCTACAACATTATTGGTGCTGCCCTTCTTGTACTTGATGTTCAAATGAAACTATTGCAGATATGTGGACCATTTCTAATGGTGATCATTCTACAACTTCCCTCATGTTTGTATGAATTGCAGGGGTCGGTTTTCTGTGTGGATGACCATTTCCTCCCCCAAAATGTAATGCTTCCATTGTCGGCAAGCCTGCACAATGGAATACATTTATTTTTCATAAGTGGGATACTTGCGGACTGTGTCGGATAGTGTCTCACTGTGATATGCCACTGAATGCCCATGTTGAGTAAAAACTGCCCCAATATCATAGTCAGAGGAATCTTTCTTGATCTCAAATGGTTGTTACAAGTTTGACAATGTGAGCACTGGGGTAGAGAAGAGGCAATGTTTCAATTATACGAATGCATTTTGTTGAGATTCCAATCAAAATAAATTTTCTTTCGCTCCTCCCTTGGTGACTTGACTCAAGGGCCAAGTGATATGAGAGAATCCCAACACGAACCTCCGATAGAAATTAGAAAGACCCAAAAATTTGTGAAGATCTGTTAGAGTGGTTGGGGCTGGCCAATCCCGAATGACTTGGATCTTGGCTGGATCCACATGCACCCCCCTCTCATCAATAATGTATCAAGCCAAAAGTGTACTTCTTAAAATTGGCACACAACTTGTGTTGCTGCAATGTTTGGAGGGCCTTTTCGAATGTCTATTCATGCCTTTCGGGTTGACGAATGCTCCTGCAACCTTCATGAAGATGATGGATGACATCCTGCGGCCTTTGAAGGCAGTCTTCCACACATCGAAGTGATCGATTGGTACCTGGTGATACCCGAACTTCAAGTCGATATTGCTGAAATATTTCACCCCTTTGAGATGGTTTGGAAGGTCATCAATCCGTGGGATCGAGTGCCTATTCTGGACAGTGATCTTATTCAGCGCCCGATAGTCAATATAGAGTCTCCAAGTCCCATCCTTATTCTGCACCAACACAATCAGGCTCCCACATGATGATGAACTCGGGCATATGTGACCTTTACGAAGCAGCTCTTGAATCTACCTCTTGATTTCAACATTCTCCAAAACAGAGTGCCAATATATCAGTCCATTGGGCAGCGCCATACCTGGGGTCAGATCGATGGGGTATTTGACCTGACAGTGCAGAGGCACCCCCGTAGGTGAGGTGAAGATGTCCCCGTACTCCTCCATGACCTTGTCCATTTTTTTTTCGTGTATAGGAGCCTTGTCTAGAGTTCGTGGCCACACTCTTCTTCTTTCCATAAGGGCGGATTATCAGGAAAAAAAATTTCCCAGTTTTGGAAATGAGCTTACTGCATTGTTTTGAAGTAACTAAAGAGATAACAATAGACGGTGGTACCTCTGGTATCCTGTACAACTTATTGCCCAAAGTAACAATAACAGCATGAGGTATTGACTCATACATAACATGTTGCTTCCATAAGTATGGTTGGCATAATAATACATCACAAACATCAAGAGGAGAAATGTCACATAATACCTCATCTGTGAAGGGCTTGATGTGTAGGGAAGGCATAACTGTTGGCTGACACGGAGATCCCATCCTTGGTGAATCAAACTGATGGTGTACTACTATGGGTGTGTTGTGGTCGGCAAGACCAATCACTTCATGACCTCTGCTTAAATGAGGTTCTTTTGGCTCCCACTGTCGATAATGAACTGTAGCGGGGAACCCTTTACCCACATCTGGGAGTGGAAGAGATGTTCCTCCTCCTCTAGATCTTCTGGTTCCTCCTTTTGGATCTTCATGGTGGAAATGATGGCGTTGGGATCCGCATCGATAATCTGCTTCCCTTTCTCATTCCTCTTTTCAGATTTTGATTTAGAGTTGGAGCATGCATTTGATTCAGAAGCCTTCATCTCGACCACCAGTGATTGCTTGGCCTGGCACTCACTTGTGTTGTGAGTGGAGCTCCTATGGAACTCACACCACTTTCCTGTGTCCTTCTTCGGCTCCATGATGTTGTTATTTTCTTGTGGATTTGGAAGGTTTTCTTGGGCCACCATGCCTTGTATTTATCCTTTGTTCTGCAGTTTGGGGGCACCTTTCCCTTTCTTTTGATTTGCAGATCCAAAGACTCGCTTCTTCTGTTTGAATTTTTGCTCAATATTGGAAGCATACTGGTATGCCATACCAAGCGAGGAGATTCCAAGGAACTCCATTTCCTCCTGAATGTATATGTGTAGACGACAGTGATACTTTAGCACCAAATGTTTCTTCGAATATTTGATACCAAACTTTGTGCACAGGGTATGAAATAGATTCGTCAGCTCATACACATCTTTCTCCCTTTATTGTCACAGTGTATTCCATTGTATGTACTTGTCCTCATAGCTCCCCACATGATAATATTATTCCTTGATGGTGTGTCGGAAATAATTCCAAGTGGGTATGGCCAAGAAAAAAGAGGGTTACCCCTCGTCCTTTTTCTCACAGTAGGTTTCTCACCATTCCTTGACATGGGGGGTGGTTTTGAGGAGTGAAAAAATAATCTTCTCCTGGTCGGAAAAGTCACGAAATGATAAATGTCCTTCTAATAGATTTAATCATCTATATATGGTGTCTGCATCTATTTTTCCATCAAATATGGGAATTTCAAATTTTACTTGTACCTTAAAATGAGTTGCGCCTCTAGAGTGGCTGCTGGATGTAGATGCGTTGTTGGTAGGTAGTCGTTGAAAGATTTGGGAAAAGTTACCCATCATTGCGTTCCTTTGTTTTTTGAGGACCTCCTCAAGCAATATTTTGATAGGATCTCCTGCTCCCTCATCTTTATTTTTTCCCCCATGGGCGACTGTCAAGGTTTGCGAGGTTGATCTTGCAAATTTTCAACCAGATTGCACCCTAACTCTTTATACCCCAACCTTGTTGAAGACATGCAAAGAACGATCGAGAAAGAGAAGACCGCTCTAATACCACTGATCCAAATTTACGCATGAATTCAAAATAATACAAATATAACCATAAATACAAATATGCAATGGAAATAAAACTTCATTTCATTAATATCAAAGAACTGAAATTTTCTTATAGATGGAATGGAAATAAACTAGCTAGGGTGTTGGTATCTTATCTCTGAGAATAGATGTGGTGGATATAGGACTCTGAATTGTGTTACAATAAGGCTCAAGGGCATATTTATTATTGAGAAACAATGAAAAACCATAAACATCCAAGAACCTAACCATAGGAGTGGGTAAATTGGTACATCAACTTCCCAGGGACGTAACTTTGGCATACAATCTATGTTTGACGCGCACAATACCTCGTTAGAAAGATATATCTAAGGAATAGAAATTTTGATGTGTGCAACATTGAAAAAACCTCCATGTTGCTCTAGGTTTTCCCAAAAACATTTTTTAGGGCCTCAAAACAACTCCAGAAGTTCAAGACCCGAAAAACTACTAAACATAGTAAATTGTGCTACAAATAAGGAAACTAAAAAACCGAAAGAAACAATGGTGGGGCCTCAAGTGGAAAAGGCGAGTGGCCACCAATATCCACTTGGATCAAAGTGAAGCTATGTGGATTCACAGATGAATATTTGGTGACCATCAAACTGGAAGAGCACATTAGGAGGAATTTTCAGTGTTGGATCTGCAGCGGTTTCCTGGTACAGCAGGAACCTGAGATATATGTCACTCAACTCGGCAGAAGCAAAGTACATGGCTACTAGTAAAGCAGAATGTGAGGAAATCTGGATGAGAAATATTCTTGTTGGGGTATTTAGTCAGATGATGAATGCTACCATGATTTAATGTGATAATTAAAGTTGCATCAAGCTCTCTGAAAATATTTTTTTTCATGATCAATCCAAGAACATAGATATATGGCATCACCATCTACAAGATTGTGTGCAGATGCAGATCATGTTGTTGTAATACATTTTGACAAAGGCCTTTTCAAGAGGAAAAATAAATTTCCATATAGGCATCATTGGGGTGGCAGATAATCCCTTTCTTTCTGAGAGGGAGTGTTGAAAATGCAGAAATAAAATCTCAGTTTGACTTTTCCTTGGTCAAATTAGAGAAAATTTGAATTCCACATCAGAAAAATATTAGAGGTAGTTAACTGAGGTGACATGGCTCTTGTCACTTAGTTAACTCAGTAAATTCTATTTTGGAAATCTTGATTTTAGTTCAGTATGGTTGATTGCTAATTTGTAGCAATCTATTTCAGTCAAGTTGAGTTATTATCAGTTAAACTAGTTCCAATTGTTGGAGAAACTAATGGAAGGTCAAGTTATGCAATGTAACTTCAATCACACTCAGTCGTCATCTAGTTAACTGATCAATAAGACCAAAATAAATGATGCATACAGAGAATTCGAGTTACCTAGCTGAGATGGATATTCCAAGGAAGTGTATTATCAGTTGTAGACTATACCCATGTGTAAAGGTGCTGCATGCAGTCAAAGAATTGGCCTATAGGAATTGAGAAATCCAATTGAGATATTTCCATAAAAAATAGGGGCTAATACCTCAAGGAATAGTGCAACGAAATAGGAGCTTGGAGGCTATAAAATTTGGCTAAGTATTGGTCAGGTTCAATCAGTTAGGTAGAGAGACAGACTATACACTTGTAGGTTGTGCTCAGGCTTGAGAAAGCATTGTATTTCATCTATATTATTTGATAAATGCAGTACATATAGTAAGGGGTTTTGAGAAGTTTTTTCCCTAGATAATTCTTTGTGCATGTGTGATGTTCCCTTTTGCATGTTAATGTTTTGAGTTCTTGATCATGAATTTACTTCCACAGATCAATACAGTAGCTTCGAGTTTTATGATTTAGTAAATTTCATGAGAAATTTAAAATCTACACATTATTTTCTACAATCTACCCATTAATATAAAATATTACAATGCCTCCATATTAATTTAGTTTTTCTACTCAAGTAATGCATTTAAGGACTGAGGATTTGAAAAAAATATTTAAGTTCAATGGATTCAAAATACCCAAAGGGCCTTCTGTTGATGGAAACTAAAGAAGCATTCTGATGGTCTATAATAATTTTGGCCACAACTCATCATGTTTCTTAGTTAGATACTATGAATTTATTGCACCAATTGTGGTGATCCTATTTTTCAATTACTCTAAGACACTTGGCTTAGAATCACAACCACAACTCAAGTTGATGGCTAGTAAATACCCAATAAGCATTGAGATCCAAATACATGTTTTTGGTGTCTCCATGCCTTCCTGTGCATTGCTAAAATCCACAAATGGCTTTGAAAAAAATTAGCAAGCTAGCTTTTCCCCTAACGAGTCCACATCGTTATCATCTCCTCTGCCTAGAAGAAGAGACATGGCATACATGGTTGGAGTTGTGATTGGAAATATATATCACCTTTTAGACTTCAAATTCTTGATTCTGCATAATTGAAGAACTTTGGCATCACCAAATTGCATTCTTAGTGTTATCCGAGGGTGTAAAAGGAAAGGACTAAGGAGGGAGAATGAAAAATTATCATCTGACCTAGTGAATGAGAAAGAATTTTCACTTTCCACTTCATGATATGATGTGCTCTGAACATTGCACTAAATTAACTTTTTGATTGAAGAAAAATTGGAATTTACAAAAATAATCTTATGCAATCTGAAATTAAAGTCGATTTTGATAGAAACATCTGCCATGAAGGTTTTATCACTAGGATGATGGCCAAATATTTTTTTAGCTTGTATTTTTGTACACATTATTTTGATTTTGAAGTAGTTTTGGAATGCTATAATTGTCATGTTGTTAAAGGTTGGCCTTTTATGTCATGTTCAAACAATACTATCAACCTTGATACACCATATATAGAAATTTTGGCATCTTGGTATCATGAGCGAATTTGTGTTTCCACTGTAATTGAGGATGTAGAATACTATTACAGATATGTCCTAGCTGAATTTATCAATATATTAAGTGAATGGAAATTTCTTTGGCCATGTTGACAATATTATTGTTATTATACTCACAGGAAACAAATATAACTTGTGTGCAGAGGGATCCGCTTTGAGGGAAGGTTTTGTTTTCTTGGATATTTCTGCACTCAACGCAATTAATGTAGAAAGTGAGTTTTTAACTGTTTTGATAGAAACCTACATGATAATAATAAAAAATTCCCTCATTGTGAATGATAATCAAGGAAATGGAAATACAGATTTGTTAATAAGAACCAAACTCTGTGTCCCAATGAAAGAGAAGGACATCTAAATGAATAAGAATTTTTGTTGTTCATGAGGATAAATTGTTATTATGGTGTCCCCATTCCTTTTAGTGTTCTCAGATGTTCATTACTTTTGACAATATAAAGGAATTTAAATTCTTGTTCTCTTAGTAAGGATACTTTCACTTCCTATAGAGCCCTTCTTGATCTTGTAATCTGAACTCGCTTGAGACCATTTTTTTCTAAGTGTATTTTAGGTATTTGTGGTTATTATGGTCTATTGATTTCTTATTTTATGGGATTTTATGAGTTGTTAAGACACATATTAGAGAATAACTAAAAATAGATCTACCCTCGAGACTAGGGCCAATGCTTTTACCATTATTCAAATAAGACCTACCCTAAAAATCACAAAAACATAACCATTTAATCCTGCATTTGTTCGGTCTTCTTAACTCAATGGATTGTGTATATTGTCATTAGAGTGAAAAAAAGGATCTTAGTGCAATACAACTAAAAGATGGAAGGAAGAGAGTGAAGCACTTGTATTTGTGGTTGACTGATTGAATTTTCCCTACACCATATCAAGGAGTGAATTGTAGTGTAAGGAGGTAATTTGGAGAGACAATAAAGAGGGTAATTTCCTTGATGAGTCTGGGAGGGATCAATTGTTTATATTCTTATTGAATACAACGACATGGTATGAAGAAGGATAAACACACCAGGGATTGGATATAATACATAAACTATAAAAATAGGCATAGGATAAATAATATCAAAGTGGGAGCCTTGGCATTTTGATGATAGTGTGTGTCATTCCTTGAATGATATTTGATCTCCTTCATAGGAGGAAGCTAAACAAGGAAGGGGGGCAGTTTGAACATTTTAGAAAATAATACGGTTTTTTCGAAGGATTGGTTTATTTTTCATGAGGAAATACAAATGCATCAATGTGGGGGAGATGTTCGACTCCCATTTTGTCACCTTTTTCAATAATTTATTTGAACTTTTTACCCTTCATAACTTACACTTGCAACCACACATTGCATGTCTTATTATGCATTCTTAACCTTTTGAACCCAAGACCCTTTGAAATGCATTTTGAGGTAAATTTTGTTTATTTTAATTAATTTCTAAGTCTCTAATCAATTAATTGAGTTTTAAGTTGATTTTTCTATTGAAAACTTGTCTAGTCTATTTCTTGTACCAGTAGTTCAGTCCTGGTAACTAATCATGGTTAGCATATTTTCACCCTTCTAGAAAAAACATTTCCACTTGGGTTTTGAATCTAGAGGTATTACGAAAATTATAGGTTGATAAAATTGCACCTAGGTCGCATGTGTGAAGCTCCAACCCCAAAACAACATTACAGGTAAAAGTTTCCAAATAGTCAACTTTGGGCATGATTTCCAAGGCAATGAGGACAAAACTGAAATTATGGAACATGGATTTTGTTCCCAATTTGGAAAAATAGTTACCTCATGGGTCGTTTTACAAAATATTGAATGATTCAAAATACATGCTTTGTTCTTTAATGTTGATGTACCAAAAATTCACAAATTCGCCCAGATTTGTAAACAATGCCTATATTTACGAAAAATGACAAATTAGTGGTCAAGAAAACAAGGGGAAACAAATCTCAGCTACCTTGAATAATATAAACCATTTGTTGAGATGTGTTTTTATTTTTTGGAAGCAAGATATCTAATTTGTCTTGAGTATTATCCTTTTGTTATCTTGAATATATCTCATAGTTAAGAAAATCTCATCTTGGGGGGACTAGTTTTGATCCACCCCAATTATCTTTTTATACAAATATCTAGTGTTAGGTCCCTATATTACTAGTATAGTCCCTTATTGTTGTTAGTGTAAACCCTTTATTGTTATTGTTGTACCCCTGTAACCCCAATATTGTTATTATTGTGCCCTTACATTATTAATGTTAAGTCGGCTAGGATTATATTGTGGTTCCATGGACTCTTATATATAAAAGGAGGTTTTTTTCATTTGTATCATCCAAGAATTGTTTGTTTATATAATTTAAAGGAGGTTTACCCCTCAAAGTGGCTTATTTATAAGGCGTTTATCTCTCTTCTCTTCTATTTTTGGAGTTGGTTTCATAACATTCGGTATCAGAGCCTTTGGATTCTAGGGTTTCGCTGCTCCAAATAGGTGATCGTGGAATTTTCACTATAACGTTTTTTATATGAAGGTTCAGAAGCTAAAATTTTTATAGAGTGAAGCCGAAATATTGAGGAGCGCCATGTAAAAGTTTCAGATCTTGGTTCACAATATTTTCAGAGATATGATCTGTGGAAGTTAGGCTTTTTTCAGGCTCTCAAATTTCACCTAAAACAGGTCATCATGGAATGTGCGCTAGAACTTCTTTTCTACAAAGGTTTAGAAGCTGAAATGTTTACAGAGTGAAGCTGAAATCCTAAGGAATGTCCTATAAAAATTTAAGATCTTGGTTCACAATATTCTCAGAGATAGGAGCTGTGGAAGTTAAGGTTTTTTCAGGCTCCCGAATTTAATCTTAAAGAGGTGATCGTGGGAAAATCATCATAACTCTCTCTCTGAGCATTGGATTAGAATTATATAAAAAATGGATGCAAGTACATAGATTATAGTTTTCTTTGTAGAAATTTCAGGGCCGAAGGAGGAAATAGTGACACGTGGCATGTTTTACAAGTTCGCTCTACTATACTCGTCCATAATTAGGTCATTGTGGGAGATTGGGAATCATTTTTCCTTGAAGAATCCAAATCAGGTCAGAACTATGGTATTAGAAATAAGATTCAGAGGGCTAATACAAGGCTGAATTTCAGGAATTGAAGATCTAAAATCACAGAGAGAATTCAATTTCAATATCCAGCTCCTCAAAATCAAGAAAAAGGTGTGTATTTGTTTTTCGAATTGCATAAGTCTTGTGTGAAAAATAAGTTTGAAGTGATTCCAAGGGCATATTGAAGCATAGATATCAGTATTGTGTTCTAAAATTCCACCTAAAAATAATTCAACACCCATTAAGCCTTCAGAAGGCTCAACTATGACTCATGAAGAGGAAGAAGTGCAACATGACATATCAAAATTATAAGAGCAAGTGCACCAAATTTCGCTCTCACAAAGAGCAGCAGAAAATGAAATGGAAGTTTTGAAGAAAGGCATGGAAGCTAAGATGGGTGGTTTGAAGAAAGTTGTGGAAGCTAAGATGGATGGCATGGAAGCTAATGTTGAGATTGCAACAAGATGATGAGCTTAGTGGAAAGGAGTCGCCTTCACTAAGTGGGTCCACAGGCTATTTTTGGCACAAAGTCTATTTTCAGACATATGGATCATGTTCTATGAGTTGCAGGATGCTATTTTTGGATGGTTGGTCAAGTCGGAAAAAATAGATGGACTTCTATTTTTAGACATATTGGGCGGAATCTATTTTTAGATTTCCAGTCTAAAAATGGATATGTCGAATATTATTAGCTCTTAATAATATTTGGACTCTAAACATTATCTTATTCTCTTGGAGCACTTCAGTTAAGTGCATAGATGTGGCACAGGAGCTGACAGAAGGAATTACGCTATTCTTGAGGGTTAAGTGGAGCTATTGCATGGATACTTCAGTTAGAACTCATGTGACAGAGTTTGGTGGAGTTGATTGAGGAAGTTAGTGAAGTTGTATTCAGTTTAACTAATCTAAACATAGTTGAGCTATTTGTATTCAGTTTAACTAATTGATACAATTAGTGAGAGTGGTGTGAATTAATTATTAATTAATTCACTAATTTTAAACTCATTAATCAACTAAAGAATGCATCAGTTAACTTCAGTGCATGGACAGTTTCAGTGGAGACCAGTGCAGAAATAGGTGAAAGAGAAGGTTAACTATCGATTGTGACTATATTGTTGTTATTTGCAACACACAGATAAGTGGAGAAGCCCATGATGATTGCGCAGTACAAGCCAGGTGGTTTATCTATTTAATGAAGCCATCCCATAGCATTGACTACGTAATAGAGGCTGGCTATCAAGTGGCAAAATATTGGAGCATGTGTTTTGCTAGATCAAGCTTGATAGTGTGTAGAAATTGAGGGTGTGAATGAGAGCTTGTGAGGAGATTTTGTACTATGATTGTTACATGATCTCCATGACATATAATATACAGATAGTTGGGGTTTTCAGCTTTAAGCTTTCCCATTAAATATTATGTTCATATGTGTGATTGTTTGTGGTTTTAATGTATGCATGCAATTGATTTTATTTCCGCATGTGATGATCAATGGTAGAAGAGATTATGTATTGTGCATGAAGATAAAATAGTGTGTGATCAGGAGAATCTCAGTGGATAATATATCAGTTATTCAAATTTCTACATGGTATCGGAGCTATATTGATCATTGGAGCAATTTCAAAACATTGAAGCGGTTGAGTTTTGTGCTGGTGGAATTCGAATTTGCAGCAGTGTTTTTCTTGGTGTCAAAGTTGAGATGTATTTCAACGGATTGCGATTGGAGTATTCCCTTGAGGGAAAATCTAATTATATTGCATGGAAGGACAGGATGGAGGCAGTGCTGGATGAAAATGGGTTGAAGGAGTTCATAGATGCAGAAGTTCCAAAACCTACTTCTAGTGATGTTGCCGTACTTGACGCATGGAAAAAGAAGACAACAAAGTGTCGAAGGATTCTGTTGGAGGGCGTGAAGGACCACATATTATCTAGCCTTCATGGTAAGGCTTCTCCATTCTTGATGTGGAAAGCTTTGACAGATTTATTTCAAAGCAAGAGCAATAAGAGGAAGTTGGCACTCAAGGATAAACTCAGGAACATAAAGATGGAGAAAGGCGACAGTATGCCCAAGTACCTCACGAAGTTCATCCATTGCAGGGATGAGCTGGGTAGTGTGGGGGTTACTATTGATGATGAGTACTTGGTGAGCTTGGCTCTTCTTGGGCTTCCGAAGAGTTGGCATTCCTATCAAGACTCTGTCAATGGTCGGGAGAAATTGCCAGGATGGGAGCGACTTTGGTCGGATCTTGTGCAAGAGGAGATAAGGCGGAGTACCAGGGACGGATCTTCATCAAAGAACTCTGATGAAGAGAATTATGCTTTGGCTACCAAAGAAAAGAAGGGGAAGAGCAATAAAGCTTCTCAATCCAGTGTGAAAGGCAAGAAGTAGGACACGTCCAAGGTGAAGTGCTTTCACTATCACCAACACGGACATTATGCCACTAATTGTCCACAGAAGAAGAAAAATAAGCAAGCTGCTGGGACTGCAGTTGGAGAGGCCTTAGCCTCGCAGTTTGAGCTGGATTTTTCGTTGATTGAATGCTTGGTCTCAAGTATGACGGGATCAGTGTGGTTTCTTGACAGTGGTGCGTCTTTTCAAATGACAAGAGATCGAGATTTGTTTACTGATCTGGATGAGAAAGATCTTGGAGTGCACATCGAGATGGGCGATGATGGTAGATACAGTGCGACCGGTATCGGTACCATTTCCTTTGAGAGGGATTCTGGTAAACCCTTCGTATTGAAGGAAGTGATGCATGTTCCAGGATTGAAGAAGAATCTTATCTCTGTGGTGATGTTAGGAGACAAGGGATATGATGTTGTCTTTAGCGAGGGAAAGGCTTTCCTGCGCAGTAAGGCAACTGGTGAGACCCGAAGGATAGGGGTTTGAGTTAATAACCTTTATCAATTGTAGGTAGATGGCTGCGCAACAATGGCAGGCAAAGCAGAAGGAGTGGTGAGCCGGGATGATGGCAAGTTGTGGCACCGGAGATTGGGCCACCTTCACCATGGAGCTTTGAAAATATTGCAGCAGATTTCTACTTGGCTTCCTAAGGGTACTCTTGCGCAGTCAAATCAGTGCAAGGGATGTACCTTGGGAAAATTTTTGAAAGCCACCTTTCACGAGAAGGATAGTCGCGCCACGACGATCCTTGAGAGAATTCACACAGACGTGTGTGGACCTTTCTTAGTAGCTTCGACAACAAAGCACAAGTATTATGTGATATTTTTTTATGATTTTTCTCACAAGTGTTGGATCTTCTTCATGCAGAAGAAGAGCGAGACATACTCAAAGTTCTGTGAGTTCAAGGCACTGGTTGAGAAAGAATCAGGGAAGCAGGTGAAGGCTCTAAGGAGCAACAATGGTGGTGAATTCATCTCTGGTGAATTCAAGGAATTTTTTAGTGTAGAAGGAATTCAAAGAGAGCTCATAGCACCTCGTAACCCACATCAGAACAGGGTTTCTGAGCAGAAGAATAGAACGATCGTGGGTGCTACATGGGCAATGTTGCATGATCAGGGCCTACCCATACACTTGTGGGCTGAGGCATGAAATACTACGGTATATGTGAAGAACCATTGTCCTCACAGGATATTTGGCATGAGTACACCCGAGGAGGCATTTTCTAGTAAGAGGCCTGATATTTCCCATTTGAGGATTTTTGGTTCACCTGTTTACATTCATGTGACGAAGGATGCCAGGAAGAAGCTGGAGCTGACTGTGGAGGTTGGGATATTTTTGGGGTACACTGATACGCCCCACAACTATCATGTGTATTTTCCAGACAGTTGCAAGACTGTTGTGTGATGGGATATCAGATTTCATGAGGAGAAAGCCATGAAGTGTTCGCTTGAGAGGGAGCCACACTTGCATGCAGATGAGGAGCTATTCATTCCTAAGGATGAGTCTCAGGATGTGGATCAGCCATAAGATGAGCTTCATGGAGTGGAAGAGACCACTCAGGCATCGCCAACCATCAGAGGGTGGAAGCGCACTACAGAAGCTGAGCGACTGGCTCAAGATGTAGAGAAGGTTGTAGGAGCACCTACATCACAGCGCAGATAGAGACAGTCACTTGACCGCTATACTGGATACATGGCTCTTATGAGCAAGTGTATCGTGACAGAGCCATCCTCTTTCGAGGAAGCTGTGGAGGATCCTGCATGGGTAGATGCCATGGTGGAAGAGTATGATTCGATTGTCAGAAATAGTGCATGGGAGATTGTCCCGAGGCCAGAGGGGAAATCAGTGGTGGGTTCGAGATGGATCTACAAAGTGAAGCAGGAAGCTGACGAGAGTGTGGAGAAGTACAAGGAAAGATTTGTTGCCCGAGGCTTTTCACAGATTGAGGGAATCGATTATGAGGAGACCTTTGCACCTGTCGCAAGGTATTCTTCCATACGGACGATTCTTGCTCTCTCAGTGCAGATGGGGTGGCACATTCATCAGATGGATGTGAAGACTGCGTTCCTCAACGAAGTCATTGAGGAGGAGGTGTACATAGAGCAGCCCGAAGGTTTCGAGATCTTCAGCAGTGAGTCGCATGTGTGCAGGCTCAAGAGAGCGCTGCATGGGTTGAAACAAGCACCTCGTGCTTGGTACACACGGATAGACAATTATTTCAATGGACTTGGATTCTCCAAGAGTGAGGCGGATCCTAACCTATACCAGATTGTGGTGGAGGGTAAGTTGCTGATCATTGTACTTTATGTAGATGATTTGATTTTGACACGTGATGAATTGTTGATACACTCATGCAAGGCTGATCTTGCAAAGGAGTTTGAGATGAAGGACTTGGGCCTCCTTCATTATTTCCTGGGATTGGAAATTTGGCAGCGCAGTGGTGGACTGTTTGTTTCTCAGGGTAAGTATGCCCGGGAGATACTGGAGAAGTTCAACATGCATGGCTGCAAGCTTGTTGATACTCCTCTTCCTGGTGGTTGGAGGAAGGAGGATGCTACTTCAGCGGAGGTAGTGGATGCCACTGTTTATCGACAGTTGGTGGGGTCGCTTATGTATCTGGTCAATACACGACCCGACATATGCTATGTTGTTAAATAGCTTTCACAAACTATGGTTAAGCTAACCAAGCTCTTTTGGAAGGCGGGGAAGCATGTATTGATATATCTTAGAGGCACATCGGGATATGGATTATGGTACAGACAGTCAGATGAGGTGAAGCTGTGTGGCTTCACGGATGCAGATTGGGCAGGGAGCCCAACGGATAGAAAAAACACATCTGGAGGGATTTTTAGTATCGGGTTGACCACAGTTTCTTGGTATAGCAGGAAGCAGAGATCCGTGGCACTTAGTTCAGCAGAGGCTGAGTATATGGCAGTGAGTTTGGCTGCATGCGAGGCTATATGGATGAGGAAGATCCTGGTCGGGTTGTTCGGTTCACACTTAGAGCCTACTATGATTTATTGTGATAATCAGAGTTGCATCAAACTCTTAGTTAATCCAGTATTTCATGATAGATCTAAACACGTTGACATTTGGTATCATCATATTAGAGATTGTGTGCAGTGGAAGGTCATGTTACTTTCATACATTCCCACGGAGGATCAGGATGCTGATATCTTGACGAAGGTGCTCACCAGGAGAAAATTCGAATACCACAGGGGTAGGATAGGGGTTGCAGATAATCCTTATATTGTTGAGAGAGAGTGTTGAGATTGCAACAAGATGATGAGCTTAGTGGAAAGGAGTCACCTTCACTAAGTGGGTCCGCAGGCTATTTTTGGCACAAAGTCTATTTTTAGACTATGTCTATTTTTAGACATATGGATCATGTTCTATGAGTTGCAGGATGATATTTGTGGATGGTTGGTCAAGTCGGAAAAAATAGATGGACTTCTATTTTTAGACATACTAGGCAGAATCTATTTTTAGATTGCCAGTCTAAAAATAGATATGTCGAATATTATTAGCTCTTAATAATATTTGGACTATAAACATTATCTTATTCTCTTGGAGCACTTCAGTTAAGTGCACAGATGTGGCACAGGAGCTGACAGAAGGAATTACGCTATTCCTGAGGGTTATGTGGAGCTATTTCATGGATACTTTAGTTAGAACTCATGTGACAGAGTTTGGTGGAGTTGATTGAGGAAGTTAGTGGAGTTGTATTCAGTTTAACTAATCTAAACATAGTTGAGCTATTTGTATCCAGTTTAACTAATTGATACAATTAGTGAGAGTGGTGTGAATTAATTATTAATTAATTCACTAATTATAAACTCATTAATCAACTAAAGAATGCATCAGTTAACTTCAGTGCATGGACAGTTTCAGTGGAGACCAGTGCAGAAATAGGTGAAAGAGCGGGTTAACTATCAGTTGTGACTATACAGTTGCTATTTGCAACACACAGATAGGTGGAGAAGCCCATGAGGATTGCGCAGTACAAGCCAGGTGGTTTATCTATTTAATGAAGCCATCCCATAGCATTGAAAAAGCAATAGAGGCTGGCTATCAAGTGGCAAAATATTGGAGCATGTGTTTTTCTAGATCTAGCTTGATAGTGTGTAGCAATTGGAGGTGGTGCTGAGAGCTTGTGAGGAGCTTTGTACTATGATTGTTACATGATCTCCATGACATATAATATACATATAGTTGGGGTTTTCAGCTTTAAGCTTTCCCATTAAATACTATGTTCATATGTGTGATTGTTTGTGGTTTTAATGTATGCATGCAATTTATTTTATTTCTGCATGTGATGATCAATGGTAGAAGAGATTCTGTATTGTGCATGAAGATAAAATAGTGTGTGATCAGGAGAACCTCGGTGGATAATATATCAGTTATTCAAATTTCTACAGCTAAGATGGATGACATGGAAGCTAAGATCGATGAAAAAATGAAAGACAACATGGAAGACATGAATAATGTTCTAAAATTAGACATGGAAGGTTTGATGACAAGGTTAATACAATAAATTATTCCTAATGGCGGAAAGATAGTAGAGGAAATTCATGATGAGAGAAAAATAAATGTTAATCGTGATTTCATAGGGTCTAATGTTGGATTGAAGAACCACCATATTCCAAATATGAATATGAGGAAGTTTTATGGCAAGGATCCCGTAACATGGATACTAGAGATGGAGCAATATTTTGATCTCAATAATGTGCAAAACACATAAAAGGTACGCATCGGAACTTTACATTTAGAAAAAATTACATTTGTATGGTATCAGTGGATTTGCTCCCGTAAAAAAATTGTCACTTGGTCAATTTTTATGGAGGAAATGATAGCACATTATGAGGATACAAAAAGCCACGCCTTCTTTATCCAATTAATAAATCTCAAACAAAAGGGTTCAGTGGTGGAGCACATTGAGGACTTCCAAAAATTGAATATAAGGGTAACTAATATTGCAGTGGAACAAATGCTTGGTGTATTCATAGGGACTTTAAAGGATAACATACAACATGAAGTTTGCATTTGGGAACCTGATTCATTGGAGAAGGCATTCAGGTTGGCAAGAAAAATTGAATGTAACATTATGGCGACAAGGAAGCCTATCCCTCACATCTATAAAGAAGGAAGTGTTGCTACTCCTAGAATTCCACAACCTACAAGGTTGACACGACAACAATTGGAAGAAAAAAGAGCAAAAAGGATTTGCTACAGTTATGATAGCAAATACACTAAAGGTCATAAGTGTACTGAGAAGAAATTAATTTACATAGATTGTGAAGATGAGGAAGAAAATGAATAAGAAAATTCAAAAGAAGAGCATATACACCAGGAATCAACCCTAGAAGAAGAAGAAATGAGTCCGACCATATCATGTAATGAATTGGCAGGAATTACCACTCCTCAAACTCTCAATATAGAAGGACATATCGAGAAGAAAAAGGTAATAGTGTTGATTGATTCAGGTAGTACCCATAATTTTATTCATTGTGAGGTAGCCAAGGAATTGAATTGTTTCTGATACCCAGCACCAGAATGTCAAGTGATGGTTGCAAATGGAGGAACTATAAGTTTCTCTGGAAAATGCCATAATATCAAGCTAACCATGGGGGAATATGGATTGAATAGTCCAATTCTTTCCATTCCAATGGGAGGTGCTAATGTTGTACTAGGAGTACAATGGTTACAATCTTTGGGGACGATAAATTTTAATTTTCAATAACTTTTCTTGAATTTTTTTTGGAAGGAAAGGAAATCAAATTATGGGGTATCACAGGGAAACCAGGAAATATAATAATCTCTAATGTCATGACAAAGCTTCTGAAGAAATAAAAATGAAGCGTAATTTCATAATTATGCTCACTAGAAGTTCCTACATCAAAATAACATATTTCTCTATATCTCCAAAAGGTCTTGGACAATCATTCTAAGGTGTTTGAAACTCCCAAAGGACTCCCACCTATTTGTGATCATGATCATGTTATTCATTTGATTCCAGGAAGTGTTCCTCCAAACATTGGGCCTTACAGATATCCTTATGTCCAAAAAAGAGAAATTGAACGTATGATTGCAGAAATGTTAGAGGCTAGTATAATTAAACCTAGTCAGAGTTCTTTATCTGCTCCAGTAGTATTGGTGCACAAGAAGGATGGATCATGGCACCTGTGTACGGATTATAGGGAGCTCAATAATCTCACTATTAATGATAAATTTCCCATTCCTGTGATTGATGAATTATTGGATGAATTACATGGAGCAATTTGTTTTACCAGATTGGATCTTCGTTCAGGATATCATCAAATTAGAATTAAGACTGAAAATATACCGAAAACAACATTTCGAACTCATGAGGGTCATTATGAATTTCTGGTCATGCCTTTTGGCCTTACCAATGCACCTTCTACATTTCAAGGGTTGATTAATTCCATCTTCAAACCCTTCCTTAGAAAATTTTTGATAGTATTTTTTGATGACATACTAATCTACAATATGTCTTGGAAGGATCATGTTCAACATGTTGACGGGGTGCTCAAACTACTGGAGGAGAAACAATTATATGAAAAAACATCCAAATGTTTCTTTGGAGTACAAGAGGTGGAATATCTGGGTCATATTGTATCTCATGAGGGTGTTAAGGTAGACCCTAACAAAATAAGGAATGGAAAGTCCCCACAACCATAAATCAGTTGCGCGGATTTCTTGGGTTAACAGGGTATTATCGTAAGTTTGTTAAGAATTATGGGAGAATAGTAGCACCTCTAACAACATTGTTGAAGAAAGATGTATTTTCATGAACTCATGAGGCAACTAAGGCCTTTGAACATCTTAAAGAGGAAATTTTCCTGGCACCAGTCTTAGCTACGCCAGACTTCACAAAAACATTTATTATGGAATGTGATGCCTCAGGAAATGGAATTGGTGTTGTTTTAATACAAGAAGGAAGACCCATTTCTTTTGAAAGTCATCCAATCAAAGGAAAGTATTTACAAAAAGCTATTTATGAGAAGGAAATGTTGGCAATCATTAAGGGAATTTTGAGGTCTAAAATGGGCCTCCTAAGAAAAATGTACAACCAAAATAAACTTTATAAGAACCAATAGGATTCAAGATTATGATGTTAACCATGGGGGATGATTCACCATTTTTTAAGTAAAAGGGTAAAAATATTAAAAAAACAATAAAATAATAAAACTACTTTTTCAACTTGTATTTTCAACTTATCTCCCAAAGTTTTTACTCAAATTTCAAGCCAGAGTACTCGTTGGATGAAAAATTTAATTCCTCATCCAAGGAGTACCCATGTTGCATACTTTTGATGGGCCCTACTACACGAAAAATGAGGAATACATAAAAAAACATGATTGCAATCACATTTTTCATGTATTTCTCATTTTTCATGTAGCAGGATCCATCAAAAGTATGCAACATGGGTACTCCTTGGATGAGGAATTAAATTTGTCATCCAATGAGTATGCCCACTTGAAATTTGAGTAAAAACTTTGGGAGATAAGTTGAAAATGCGATTTGAAAAAGTTGTTTTTTCCTTTTTTCACTCTAAAATTTGATGATGTAATCAAATCTTATTTTATTACTTGCACTATTATTTTATAATTTCCTTAGGAGGCCCATTTTAGACCTCAAAATTCCCCTAATGACTACATGCACTAAAGAAATAACGACCTTACCTAATGGGAAGACACTTCAAGGTAAAAACTGATCATGATAGTCTTAAACTGAATGAGTAGAAAACATGGGTCACAAAGATGTTGGGTTATGACTTTGAAATCACCTACAAAAAAGGGAAGCTAAATGTTGTTGCAGATGCACACTCAAGAAAGGATGAAGAGGTTGAAGCATTCTTTATGCCATTTCTATTATCCAACCAGATTGCATTAACTAAAGCAAGGGATGAATGGAAGAAGGACGAAGACGTGTGGACACTCATTCAAAAGTTGCAATAAGATCCTAGTACATCTGATACATTTATTTGGAAAAATGAGTCCTTATGGTACAAATATCACTTATATATTTGCAATAATTCCCAACTAAAACTAAAGATTCTTTTGGAATTGCACACTTCTCCTTTAGGAGGACACTCAAGATTTTTAAAATCTTACCACAGGGTGAAGAAATAATTTTTTTGGGATGGCCTTAAATCTGGTATTCAAAAGTTTGTGGTAGAATTTTTGGTTTGTCATCAAAATAAATTTGAGAAAATTAAGACCCCGGGTCTTCTACAACATTTATCCATTCCAAGTCAACGTTGGGAGGAGATTTCAATGGATTTTATCACAGGTTTGCCTAAGTCCGAAGTAAAGAGTGTCATCATGGTGTTAGTTGATAGAATTACCAAGTATGCACACTTTTGTGCATTATCTGATCCATTTAAATCAAGTATAGTTCCTACTGCATTTATGGAAACAATTCAAAATCTACATGGAAACCCGAATATTATTGTAAGTGACAGAGATTCCATTTTTACTGGAAATTTTTGGACGAAATTATTTTCTTTTTTTGGTGCTCAACTAGCTCATATCTCATCTTATCATCCTCAATTCGATGGTCAAACTGAGATAGTGAATAACTACTTGGAAGGATATCTTCGTTGTTTTGTATCTGATAAGCAAGCACAATGGGTCAAGTGGTTACCTCTCGCTGAATGGTGGTATAACACTTCCTTCCATATTGCAGCAAAAATGACCCCATTTATGGCACTTTATGGATATCATCCACCATCCATCACATCTTCTTTAAGAGAAAATTCTAAGGTTCAGAAGTGGAAGATCACATCGAGCATCAACAATAAGTTCTCCAACTCTTAAAGGATAACCTAAATTTGGCACAAAATTGAATGAAACAACAGGCAAATCAACATCATAGCGAGAGAATTTTTGATGTAGGAGACTGGGTATTTTTATGGCGACAACCATACAAACAAATGTCCCTCAAGCAAGCTAATAAGGATAATAAATTATTGCCAAAGTACTATGGTCCTTACATGGTGTCGCAAAATATTGGTACTATGGCATACAAATTGGAGCTTCTTGCTTCTTCATGAGTGCATCCAGTTTTCCATGTTTCATACTTAAAGAAGGTTATAGGGGACAAAATTCTAGTTCAAACAATATTGCAAGAAATTGATGAGGAAGCAAAAATCGTATTGGAACCTGAAGCAGTCATGGAAACAAGAACTCGACAGCTATGAATTCGATCAATTTCAAAGTATCTCATCAAATGGAAGAACTTACCCACTGAAGATTCTACATGGGAGGCTGATAATTTTATACAGAAGCACCTGGAGCTACTCAAGTGTTGAGGAAAACACTTTTTTGAAGGAGAGGGGCATGTTAGGTCCCTATATTACTAGTATAGTCCCATAGTGTTGTTACTGTACCCCCCTTATTGTTATTGTTGTACCCCTGTAACCCAAATATTCTTATTATTGTGCCCTTACATTATTATTTTTAGGTCGACTAGGATTATATTGTGGCCCCATGGACTCCTATATATAGAAGGAAGTTTTTTCATTTGTATCATCCAAGAATTGTTCATTTATGTAATGTAAAGGAGGTTGCCCCCTCGAAGTGGTTTATTTCTAAGGCATTGATCTCTCTTCTCTTCTATTTTTGGAGTTGGTTTCATAACATCTAGACTCAAAACAAAGTAGGGAGTTATTGATAATTCATTTTTGTAACAGCCTTTGGAAATATAGTTGATAGGATATTCATTTGTGGTAGTAATCCTGTGTGTTGCCTATCATAAACAATGTTGATCTAATGAAATTTATTTGTTCTCAAGTGTTGGTGCATTACTCTAGTTTGATATGATTGTTTTGGCAGCATTATATTATTCAGGTCGAGAAGGGCCCCCTCGACCTTGGATAAGGTTATGTCATTTTGTTATATTAGTTACATGTTTTTTATGTTCAGATATTATAGGTTGATTTTCATTAATTTGCATACTTTATGTTTTAATGCCTTGTCTCTGATCATCGAACTAGAATCCTTTGTTCCTTAAATCCATTTTTTTATCGAGTGCATGAAAGTTGTCTCACAAAGAAAAATATTGCACTGCCAAGGGGTTTAAGATAAGGAATAGCCAGATGGATTTTAGTTTCAGTGTGTGTGTTTATGAGTATTTAGTTTCCCTTCATGAACATGTCATTTAATTATTAATTTCTAGCAGTAGTTGTGGGCAATAGATTAGGATATATTAGGGATTTAATATTTCATAAAATTTTCTTGCATATATAAAACTACGAGTTTGGTTCGATAATTAAATGTTGGAAATGTGATCATATAATTTTCCCAACACTTAGAAGAAAATTTAAGAGCATGGTGAGTGTAACACCCTCCTCCCACATCTACCCAAGTAACCAGATAACTGAGGTAAACATGTGACGACAGGCTACTATGATCCTATTCAACTCCCCATATCCAGTTAAGGAAGTGGAACTGACACAACACGACCAATATGACCTTATGCACATTCTATAGAACCTCTAGGAGCTAAACCACCCTTCCAGGTGACCAAAACTTGAGGGAAATCAACATTTCAATGAAGGAAACCCCCAGTCGCTCCCTTGCCAAGGTCTCCATATGACTGAGAGCCCTAGTCACTCCCATGAGCCTGCCTGAGTGTGACTACAGCCTTTTTCTACCAGTGCTATGCCAATGACTACGAGATTTAAGGCTAATTTCTAGGGATAGGACTCAGTCACTGCCTAGAAATCCATGGAACTTACATAAGTGAAAAGTAACATCAAAAGAGTGATACAAATGCAAATAATTAAACAAGGACCTGACTAGAACCCTACTAACCATGACATACATTCCATCAAACATGTCACAAATATGCATTCTACATGTTTAAATAATAGATATGAGCATAAGGGTCTTATACTTATCTAAGAATTGCTAAGAAGCATTGATTCCTTATCACATTAGCTGCATTATCATATATTAGGTCATATATTCATTGATCATTCATTTACAAATAAAAACTTTCTGGAAACCATACATTTTCACTGTCATAAAACATATTCATAACCAACATATAAACAACAGAAATAATGAGAATAAAATAATCGTAAGTTCCAGACGTGAACCAATACATTTACACATAAAATACCAAGGAAAGGAACTCCTATTACTGAATGAAAAATATAACCCCATATGGTACTACCACGTTCCACCCTACAATAGATTGCCTGATCCAAATCTCTCTTCATCCAATCACCCTTTTCCATATTCCAATCATGAATGTGGGACTCAAACTAAAAGAATCAACCAGGGCTTCCTGAGGCTAAACCAACTCACCCTTATCAACAGAACCAGGCTTTACCACAATCCTCATCGGATCACTATCCCATAAACAAGAATGGATACTTTACCACAATCCACCTCGCTTAGTTTTGAGTCCATCCTGCAATCCAACTCAACCAAAACATGAGAACACCATCACATCATGGCTATCCAGAAAAAGACAATGCTGAAGAACGATGTCACACTTGGAAAAACCCATGCCAATGACAGCAAGAGAATGAAGGACACACATTCCTAACCATGCATGAAAAATGTAGTGATGAAACACACATGTAAATCAATACCTACAAATAAACTCGTTGTAGGTGCTTGATACTGCTCTTCCTTGCTCGATATTTTCTTCCTCTTTGCCTTCTTTTCCTTTCTTGTTCAAATGATGAAATGTTCCAAGAAAAATCTAAGTGTCCAAGAGTGAGAGAGAGAGAGAATAGAGACAAAGCTCCAAAATTGAACTAAAAAAAAAGCCATGAATTGATCCTCAGAAGCCTTTTTATTAATGTGGCCTCTATTTTCTTCATTTTCCATTATTTTTCCTTCATTTCTCTCCTCACATGTAACATGTGACCTTTCACCTTCCTTTTCTCCTATTTTCTATTATTTTCATAAATAAAATTCCAAAAATGCCATTTTTCCTTTCCAAATCCTTTGTCATTGTGAAAATTCTACTACATTGTATTAGTTTATTTTCTCCTACTTGATTTAATTTATACAAGTTATTTTTAGAAGTTAGATTCAGAAAATACTGAAAATAAACACAACTACAACCTACACATATATACCATTTACTGAATAATTCACTCATGCAACAAAGTGACACATGGATTTTTGGACATAAGTCCCCGTAAAAACCCAAAGAGGGAAAAGCGGTTCAACAGATATGAGGGTTTTATTATTAAGTAGTTCTAAGTACAGAAAATCTGGGTTCCAACCTTGGAAAACCTGACAAAGAATAAAAGATATAAAATCTGCAACTAACTTGAAAATCTAGTGCCAAATATCTGATTGATCCACACCCTCAAATTAGATTTACAGGACTCAGCCTGAATCTGACCCTATAAACCCTCAGCGCTGCTTCTGAAGCCCTAGCGTTACCCTAGAGGGAATTTTTTAGCCTTTGCATGGCTCTAGGAGGGCCTGTGTCACCCTAAGAGGGTCTAGGCTGCCTCTACTTGGCCAGCATCAACCCAGCGTGGCCCTAGCTGCCTCTGCACTGTCCCTACTCCTCTACGTGGCTCTGAAGCCTCTATGTGTTATCCTTGTGGATTCTCCTCTCACTTCTTGCTGTCTCTTGGTCCCAAAATTAGAACATTCCCTTGGCCAATACTACCCCTCACTACAGGAAATTCCACTGGAAATTCTTAGCAAACCCGCCCTAGCATTCCAGATCTATTCCCTAGTTCTACAGAAATTTTGTGTCTTCAACTGACCCTCAAGCCTTTCTCTTATACTTTTCGTTGAACCCTTCAATTACTGAGATTAAATCATCCATCAACCGCTGAGATTAAAATATTGCTTGATCCATGTGACTTAAGACAATTTCAGCACATGTGTTTAATTAATTCACTTTAATTATTTTATTTTCCTAAGTTAGACGTAGGAAATCCATTAAAAATAATTAATTATTTTAATAACTTGAACACAACTTGAAATTTCTCAAATCCATTTCTAGGTCTTTTAGATCAAGTGTACTCTAGTCCCTCCACAAAATTTGGGACATAGAGCACAATTGATGCTACCCAAAATACACAAAATATCAATACTCCCTCTTAGCGTCAGAAGTGTGCTCTAGCAATACATCACACCATGTATTACAAGATCTTGAGTACTTGGTCTATGCTTTTGATGCTTGGCTTGCTGCCATCCATCTACTACACTGTTGCATTCTATATTGCAGCTCCCTCTCAAATTTATGCATCATGCTGCCCATAGCACTGCCACTGCTAACTGTTGCACCACAACTTAGTTGCTGAGAAGTAAGCAACTGAAAGACTCTACCAAAATATTTGACAGACAAGTCAAGTTTACCTCCACCACTGAAGCTTCCTATATGTTGAATCATGTTGTCCTCCTGGAGACATTGCCATGCTGCTACACTGCACTACGTGATCCCAGCTTCTCTGTGCTGTTGAAGTCCTATCAACCTCTCTATGCTGCTGCCTCCATGCTGATGCTACCTCTGCATCATGATGATCCCTCTTCAGCTCTTCAGCTCCCTCTTTCTCTTCAATGTGGTCATCTGTAACCATTTCCTGAATCACCTCACTACCGTCTTAAGGCTCCCGTAGCTCATATGTGGTCCAAGAGTAGGGTTGACTCAAGGATCCCACCACCAAATATGGATACTCTAGATATCCATGTCACCCCACCTCTTCTCTCTAGGTGCATGAGAACTCATGGCTGCATCGTCATTAGAGCCATCTTCATTTGCTACTGCAACCTTGGAATCAAAAGCTTCTTTATCCTTCTTCTTAGGAAAATTGCTGACGAAATGACTGAGATCACAAAAGTTAAAGCACCAGACCTTGGAGAGGTCCTTCTTCTTCTTCCCTTGATTATTTTTCTGTGATGAAAGGGTTGTATCCTCCTCCTCTTCTTTCTTTGCTTTCGCTAATCCGCTTCCTCCACTAAAAGACTATTTCTTGGTGATCCTCCTGATCTCCTCTTAGCGGAGAATAGCCCATATATTTTCCCATTATGGTAACGCCGCCCTTCCCAGAATGCTCTGGAAAAACATTTCCCATTCTTCAAAGACAACATTTAGGGCCTTCCTCACTAGGAGCCCTTCATCTGGAGTAGCACCCATGCTAATCATCTGGTCACAGATAGCTTGAAGTCTGAAGAGAAATGGATATATCTCTTCACCCTTCACCATTTGGAACATCCGCATCTGATTCTCAAGAAGCATTCTTCTTTGCACAAAGCCTCCTTGGCACATCACCTCAAAGCCACCCACATGGAATTTGATGTATTCTTACCAACAATATGCAGAATCACATGATCCTTGACTCCGTCTATTATCAACCTCTTTGTCTGTGCTTGATTTTCTTCATACTTATTGATTGGAGCTGCATCAGCTGGTACATCAAGTTTTTTCTCTGCATGATCTTTGAGATAATAATCATCCAGAATTGAGAGGATTCTGGCCTTCCAGATGACATAGTTGGACATGTCATCCAATCTGTCTTAATCCCTCAGTCCATATCGAGCCATCTTTGCTCAAATATGAATAAAATGACTTCCCTCCTGGAAATATTCCACCAAATTTCAAACGGACAGTATTCTCCGATCCTCCTGACTGAATCTCAGATCTGTTTAGCTTAGATATGCTGAATAATTGTCTTCCTCCCACCTTTTTTTCCTTAGCTAGGCACAATTATGCACCTGCAGAATATCTACCCCACCAGCACTGTTGAAGATCTGAAGCACTACTTCCATAACTTGGCTGAATTATTCTGCAACAAGAGAAGTGACTGGAAAACATCCTCCTGGCTGGCCCAGTGCAATCCCAACGTGGCTCAGAAGTGGACTGCGTAACCCCAGACTAGGCGACGCAGTCCTTATGCTACCTTGGGAAGGGTTTGCGTAAGCCCAGAGGCCTTCTGCAGATTCAACACTGTCTCCTGGATCTGTCTTCCCTTGTTGCCAAGATGCCCTTTCTGGATCTGCTGCTTCTTCTGCCACCTTGCAGAAAATTAATTCTTCAGCTGATTACTCAATATTCATCTTGAGCTGCTATCGCTTTGATACCATGTGAAAATTCTAATACAGTGTATTGGTTTATTTCTCTTACTTGATTTAATTTATACAAGTTATTTTCAGAAATTAGATTCAGAAAATACCAAAAATAAACACAACTACAACCTACACATGTAGATCATTTACTGAATTATTCACTCATGCAACAAAGTGACACATGGGTTTTTAGACATAAGTCCCCTGAAAAACCCAAAGCGGGAAATCTGGTTCAAAAAATATGAGAGTTTTATTATTAAGTAGTTCTGAGTATAGTAAATCTGGGTTCCAACCTTGGAAAACCCTACAGAGAATAAAATATATAAAATCTGCAGCTAACCTGATGATATAGTGCTAAATATCTAACTGATCCACACCCTCAAATGGGACTTACAAGAGACAACCCGAATCTGACCCTAGAAATCCTCAACACTGCTTCTAAAGCCCTAGCATTGCCCTGGAGGAACTGCATTAGCCTATGCGTGGCTCTAGGAGGGTCTGCATCACCCTAGGAGGGTCTATGCTACCCTTGCGCTGCCTCTACTTGGCTAGCTTCAGCCTAGCATGGCCCTAGCTACCTCTACGGTGTCTCTGCACTATCCCTGCTGCTCTGCGTGGCTCTGAAGCCTCTCTGCGCTATCCTTGTGGCTGCTCCTCTTGCCTCTTGCTATCTCTTGGCCCTAGAATCAGAATATTCCCTTGGCCAATACTACCCCCTCACTGCAGGAAATTGCATTGGAAATTCTTAGCAAACCCGCCCTAGAATTCCAGATCTATTCCTCAGTTCTATAGAAATTGTGTGTCTTCATATGACCCTCAAGCCTTTCTCTTATACTTTTTGTTGAACCCTTCAATGACCGAGATTAAATCATTCATCAATGAATGAGATTAAAAGACTGTTTGATCGATGTGAATTAAGACAATTTCATCACATGTGTTTAATTAATTATTTTATTTTCCTAAGTTAGACTTAGGAAATCCATTAAAAATAATTAATTATTTGAATAAATTGAACATAACTTCAAAATTCTCAAATCCATTTATGGGTCTTGTAGATCAAGTGTACTCTAGTCCCTCCACAAAATTTGGGACCTAGAGCACAATTAATGCTACCCCAAATACACAAAATCGCAACAATCATTGCCTTTCTAATTTCCTTATCCATAATAACTAAAATGAACACCCACACTATGATGTTTTTCCCAACATTCATCTTGGAATAAGTTTCCCATAACCGCGGTTATTATTTTTCCTTTATTAACTTTATTTACATGGAATTTTCACTAGCATTGTTATAAGATCTTCCCCCTTGGGCGGATGTTTTCCTCACTGTTCAATGACACCTATAAACAACAAGACTTCTGAAAGAAAAACACACTTCCCATGGAGATTTATAACTTAGCTCGTTGCAATATTTACAATGATCAACCTGCTAGAAAGAAAACCAACATGAAAACATAACAACATGGAAACAATAATGACATGACACCATACCACTTATTAGAGCTTTATAATAGATCTCATGGTATTATTTACATCCATATACATATGTACATATACTAAAACATCATACCAAAGAATATACCCAAAAATATATCAAGGTAATTCACTCTACCAGAGAATAGAGAAGGATACATAGCTTGCATATGATCTTTCATCTCCCATGTAGCTTCATCGGGCCCAAAGTGCTTCCACTGCAGTTTAACCTGCTCGATTGCTTGATTCTAGAACATGAGTACCTTTCTCTCAAATATACAATGATATTCCGACTGGAATTCTCCATCTGGCTCCACCTGCAATACACACTAGTCAATCACATGATCAACATCTTTAACATACTTCTTAAGCAATGACACATGGAAAACATCATGTAATTTCATTGTCGAAGGTAGTGAAAGTCGATAGGCTATTGGCCCAATCCTTTCAATATTCTTGAAGGTCCACAAAACCAAGTCTCCATCTTGGAACACAATCCAATACGCAAGGAGATCTTCTTGGGCTCGACGTACAAGTACAACTGTTCCCCAACCTGAAACTCCTTAGACAACATGTTCCTATCTGCGTAACTTTTTTGTGTGTCCTACGTTGCCTTTAGATTCTTTTTTATGTTAGCCTCTCTCAAATAAAAATAATAAATCCAAAATAATAAATTAATTAATTAAATATTCCAAGTTAGGAATATGTGCCTAACTCTTGGGTTGTTCCTCAAATATTGGAGTTTGTTTAGTAACTCCTATCTTGGTGGGTTTTTGGTGAGAAATTATCTCAACCAAAGGAGTCTAATATAGCATGGACTATCTTAGACATTTTCTCTCATCTATTTAAATTGTAAACTAAATTATTTTAATAAGAGAGAATGATGAGAATGCCATGAGGCTGAAGCCTCTTTTCCACCATTGTTTTGTCTGGTTTTGTATCTGTGTTTTCTGTAATTTGTTTTTAAGTTAATTTCATTTCTAATATGTGGTATCAGAGCGGTTTATGATTTTTGGGCCCTGAAGTTGGAGAACTTGTGTTCATTGAAAGAATATGGTGGTTTTAATTGGAGCGCATAGAGGCTGTAAATAGAATTCCGATCTGTGGCTGTAAAGAGCTTCCAATCTGTGGCTGTAAAGAGAATTCCCGCAATTGGCTTAAGGAGGTATGTTGCGTTGTTTGTTGCTATTTTATTTTTTCTGCGTTTTTTGTTGGTATTCCCTGCCACCAAAAGCCTGCAATGCTTACATGACCTAAGCACTAATCTACCACAGACTTAGAAGCTTATTCCCTATGAATACATATTTACCGCAGCTTGGACAACTCCATGCTTTGTTAGCATTGTGTCTCAACTGATGGTATGCGAATGGTGGAATTGATAAATATGGATGTCGAGCATATTTATGAATCATAAATCATCTGAGAGTATAAATCGAAGAAGTGTGATCAGTTAAAAGTGTAAGGGCAGCCTCCATGGAATTGGAAGCACGCTGAACTAAGCCCTCGAATTTCCTTTATTTCTGATTGACAATTTGTAGTTTCTGATAGGAGCATTCATTCTGCGTGTTAATATGCTTTATGTATTCCCTTCTAGAATATTGGATCTTTGCGTATGCACTCTGCGTGCCAGAAAATTGATCGATGGACTGCATTCTCCATGTAACATTGAAACGCATAATCATTTGGATGGAACGCTGCTCGCACGAAGTTCTGCGTATTCCTGAGCATTTTCTGTATGCTTATTCTTTTATGTAGTGAATGGAGGGGCGAATGGATCTGCTTCTACTGAAGCTGTCGATGGAGACTTGCCCAGTGTCATGCCTTGAACCATAGAATCATTGACATATTCAAAAGCTCTGTGAGCAAAGACAACGAGAATGAGCTAGTTGAATGGCAAGCTTCAATGACCGCAACAATAATCTATGTGGACTTAGCCTTAACATGAGTCCTTGACTGTGTAATTGCAAAAAAATGGTGGTTCTGGCCCTTACGTAAGAGCGTAATCTGTAATCGGCCATTATTGTGATGGTAGCTATGATGGAATTGCTACAATTGAGCAGTGTTGTTTTATGCTTGAAGAATTGACATTAGTAAATTAGGATTTTGTTAAGGGGTGGATTGCGGCTCTGTCATATTACAGCAATTTGAAGACCCTTAGGATAGAAAATTGCAAGAGAATAGACACTAATCCTGGTCCATTTTTGCATTTGGGTTTCTGTCCGGCACTTGAATGACTTCAACTTGTTCATTGCAACTTACGAGATATGGTTGGTTTTGCTACCTTATTTCTGGTTTGCGCAACTGTTAAAAGAGATTTTTTAAGAGCACTTCGGAGGTGGGATTTTTCTTTTTGTTCCTTAAACATTGACCATATGCTTTGGTATGAAGATAATGTATCTGTGATTCTTTGGAAGTTGAATGGCTGGCAGGGGATGATCTTCAATTAAGTTGTTTGCTTACCTCTCCATTGCTGCTGGTAGACAGAACATGGGAAGCCAATTTTCCTACTGGTTTCTGCATCAATCTGTATTATATTAAGATCCCATGAGGTCAGCACTTAGTATTCTCTACTTATGCTACTGTCTAAAATGTTTTGCAGGTGCCTCTATTGAACTTTGTCAATTGAAGGAATTTGAAAGCAAACTTGTTATAGGATTCTCTCCAACTTCAATGATGCATAAGAAAAAGGATAAAAGTCTTATTATTTTATGGACTGTAACGGTGATTAGCAAGAGGATAAATGTCACTATCATTTATTGAATAGAAGGAGAGAGGTGTGTTTTGTAATTTGGTATATTTTTTGAGAGATAAGGTGTAAGGGATATCGTAAAATTTTTCTAAAAATTGAAAAATAAGGTGTGGAGAGATAAGTTTGTTTTAAACAACAAAAGCAAAAAAAGTGGAGTGAGAGTTTTTCTTTTTTTTTAAGTGAAATTCTGTTTGTAATGTTGGAGTAATAAGGGTGATGTTTTGAAATCCTTGGAGTGATAAGGTGCATTAAAATTTTTTAATGCTTGGAGTGAGAAGGTAAATTTCTTTTGTACATTTGGGGTAAAGATTGTGATTATTTTTTGAAGTGACAAGTTGTCTTTTGTAATTTGGAGAGAAAAGGTGATTTATTGTAAATTTGGAGGGATAAGTGTTTTGTATTTAGAGTGATATGTGGAATTTTTTAGAGAAATTCCTTATTTTCATTCAAAGCATTATTTTACTTTGAGAGAGATTGAGTCGGTGAATATCCAGAGTTTGAATATGAATTTCTTCCAAGGGATGTGAGCTTGGCATATTCATTACTTGAAGGTGGAGATTTCTTATGTACTCAATATTTAATAAATATATCATTTTTTGGTGATTGTGTCCTAGATCCGCCCAAAATTGAATAAGGGGATCTTAGGTACACCATGTGTGTTTGTGATGGCGCATGTTTTTATGGCTTCATGTTGTTGCTTTTTGATTTGTGTCTAGTTGTGACACATCAATGATTTCATTTAATATCGCATACATAAAGTTCAATATCAGCAAGCACAACACATGTAACGAAATAGCTGCAAGGAAAGAAAATTAAGCTCAACACGTGCAATTGTGTCTCTACAAAAAATAATACAAGTTTTCAACATCGGCATTCTACTTCAACTCAATACAATCAAGTTCATGAATCTAAAAACTCCAGTATTTCAAAGCAAAGTCTACATCAGCGTTCTTGCAAATCCGTTTAAGAACTTGTGATCAAATTCATTGTTTTAAGTGAATCATTAAAAATTCATTGTTAATGAATTTTTAAGAGGACAAGTGAATTCATTGTTTTAAAGTGAATCATTAAAATCATTGTAAGCTTTCTTGGGTGCATTTTCGACAGTGTTCGACACCCTTTCTTTAAAGAAAAATCAAGTGAGTGCACGAGTTTTAACTCTAAAGCAAACAAGCAACAAGTTCACATCTCCTGCAAGAAAGCGTGAGTATTCATACAAGAAATTTGCATCAAGTCAGTACAAAGATCAAACCATCAAGGGAGCCAGCGTGAAGTTCATTGCAGCAACCATCAAAGCAACCAAACAAGTTAAACTCTAACACCAATCAAACAAGTTGAGATCGACATCAAGCGAGCGTGGCTATTCATTCAAGTGAGCGTGAAGTAATCAAGTAATTCAAGTGAGTGTTCAAGAAAACGCGATCGTCATTAAGCGAGCGTGAATTCCAGAGTTTAAGCGAGAAAATTCTACAATTCTAGCAAGTGTTCCAAGCAAGCGCAATAAGAAATAAATCAAGCGAGCATGCCATTCAAGCCACATTCAAGTGAGCCTGTGATTCAAGTATCAAAATCAAGTGAAATAGTTCAAAGCATGACATCTCTGACAAGAGAGCCTGATTTCAAGTGAGCAAGTTCAGATGGCGCAACATATTCAATTGTTAAACATTCTTCACAGTTTGATCATCTCAAGTGATGAAGACATGGTGCAAGTTATAAAATAAACTCTTGCTGATCTTTCATGGCATCTACAACAAACAAAAGAAAAAATTGAGTTTATTCAACTAGAGTCACAACTTCAAAGGATTGAATTGCAAGAAAAGCGCGATAATTTCAAGTTTTTGAACCATCTAGATGATAAGTCATTCATTCAAATAGCTTTAAGTGTCGAAGTTGTTCCAGTTCCAATTTCTTCGAAGCCCATCATCAAGCCATGGGAAGAAATTCAAAATAACAAGAATCGACGAGGCTTAGGATATGTCAATGATGACATCAACCTGGATATCCCAGATTATTCCAAGACAATTAAGTTCGTCAGTGCAGGATTTATTGCCCAACTCACCTCAGCGGGTTCTGAAAAGTTTTCAAACAACCAACAATGCACGCAACCCAAAGTTGCAGACAAACAAAATTGCACGCAACCTGAAGTTGAAGTCCAACCGAAATGTTCTCATTGTCAAAGAATCGGTCATATGGGAGATCAGTCTTTTGATCTCCATCCTTGTCGCCATTATGACAAGCCCAATCATTCCTCAGAGAAATGTCATAAACAACAACAAACAACCAGATTGAAGATACATTATGAATGGATCGACCCTTGGAAATGGTCATCCACAGTCAAAATATTGTCTCGGTTCTACAACCGACTACAATAAAACATAGTGCAATCAACAGTAAAAAGATGATGGTACTCTCATGCAGTTGAACAGGGGAGTACACCAGTGTAAAAATCCTACACCTGAAGGGGGGGAGTTCAAGAATACTTTCCAAGAGAAGTGTCTCTCCTTTCAGTTGCCAAAGGGGGGAAAATGTCAATGAGATTGACAATGGTTGTTAGACTGAAAGTCTCGACAAAACCAGCAAAAGCAGCCAGTGGGCATCTTCAACAGCCAATGGGAATCAACAAATTTGCCTATGGGCAATCAACAACAAAGAAGCAGTGAACATTTTTTAGCACAGCAAAAGCAATAGTGAGTTGTTTTTGACATCATCAGCCCGTGGGCTTTGAACAAATTTTGTCAGTGGACAAAGGATGCTGATTTCATGCAAAGGACAGATGGATCCTTTTGCAACTTGGCACTTGATGGAGTTTTCAAGCGAAATTCAGAGATGAATCAGACATACAGCTGATTCATGGTATCTTCAGATTGCAGTTTTTTAGCATCCAGATTTGGCGGTTTTTCAGGCCTACCACCTTGATTCTATAGAAAATACCTCTTAATGTGCTCCTTACCACATGTCCAACACTCTAACCATTATGTACCATCACCTCTATTACGTTATTGTGACCCATGTCCCTCTATAGTTGCAATAAAATTCTTAGGTGGTGCAACATTCTCTTTATCTTTTGCATTCTAGGGTCTTGTTATTTTCAGCTGTCATTTACCTTTACCTTTATATTTCCCTTTACATCCTTGCTGAGATTCATTTTTACACTTTGATTGCTCATAACGGTGCTTCAGTTTCCCAATAACTTCCTCAAGTGACCTAGGCTCATGATACTCGATCCAATCTCTAAATGTTAATTGCAATCCACTGAAAAATATCTAAACTTTATCCTTTTCATCTTTAAGATATAGTAAATACCTTAATATCTCCAAGAACTTGGTCGTGCATTCCTCATTTGTCATCAATCCCATTTTAAGCTCATAAAAATCCTTGGCTTTGATATCGTAGTACCAAATACTTATTTCTGAAGAGTATTTTGAATTCATGCCAACTCAACTCCTATGTACTAATGTCTCTGACCTGTTTTACATCTTCCCACTAGATGTTTGCTTTACCTTTCAAGCTGAAGATAGTTATTTTGGCCTTGATCATATTCTGTGTACTAATGTAGTTCAAAGAACTTATTAATGCCAAGTAACCAAGCCTCTCCATCCTCCAACTTCTTCAACTATCCATCAAAATTAGGTGGCTTTGAATTCTTAAACTCATCTAGAAAGTATCCTTTTCCACTCCTCCTGTAAGTGTGGTAATGATGTAAATAATAGTGTCTGTCAAAATTAGAACTAGACTAGTACATGTCTCGATCTCCTTTCCTATATGGAGTATCCAGAGATCTTACATCTATGATTGTGTCATCTCTATCTGACTTGTGCCCACCATGAGACTTACTACCATATGCCTAATTAACCCCATCCTCCTGTCCATAATTGATCTGGAGTGGCCCCTATCTCTGCAAATCAGACAAACTTTGAATAATTATTGCATTTATTTTTTCTTGTTTCTCCTGTGCATGCATGATTATATCATTATATGCTTTGCAAATCCTTATTTAATCCTTCAAACTCCTCAATGTGTCTATTAAGTCAAAAGAGTTCCCAACACCCCGTTGCTCATATGATTCATAGGGAGAATATTTGTAGTCTACCATCTTGATTTTCATCTTGATCTCTTCCTGCAAGACATACTATGTCAACTAAACCAAATCATAAACAAACCAACATACCTTAGTATAATTCGGGGAGGATATATCATCTGCAAAACCGACCAGATTAGTATAATACACACACACACACACACACACATATCAAATCAACATATAATCACCATTCCAACCATTGTCCAGTTATCAATGCATGACCATACCCACCACACATCATGACCTCATGCACGTTAAATAAAATCCTATCATTGTATGCATAACAACATATGTACGAAATGCATGCATACATAATGCATACAAACATTGACATGCATAACCAGTGCCTAAATGACATACATTCACAACAATTACATTCAACAACGACACCATCAACTTTCAGATGGTGACACGACTAAAACCATACCCAACACCATGCGTACACAACCAGTGCATAGACCATAAACATAATAACACATATGCAACAGACATGAATGCATGACTAACTCACCAACCATCCAGTCCAAGGGGTGAACCATGCTCTGATACCACTTTGTAACACTCTCCTCCCACATCTACCCAAGTAATCATCCAACTGGGGTAAAAATGTGATGAGAGGCTACTATTGTTTGATTCAAATCCCCATGTCTAGTTAGGTAGTGGAACCGGAATGACACAACCAATCTAACTTTCTACACATTCTATTTTTACACAGCATTTTGTCACCGTCCCTACAATCCCTCGTCCTGTACATTGGTGGACTATTATCGTGACCTGTGAAAATTAAAATGTCCTGAAAACACCATGATGGCATCCTTTTGCATGAGGACAAGAATTCTCCTCAAGAACATTTCCTCTGGAAAACCCTAAAAACCCATGTTTTGGCATTGACGTAGGTAGCCAGTTCATCCCTCGCGCCAATGGGGAAAATGCACACTAGTGGGTGCGCCAGATGGCGCTCTGTCCCTGTGTTACACCCGCGCCAAGCCTATTAAGGAATATTTTTTAACAATATAAGGTGGAAATTTGATTCTAACAACTTCAAAACAGATCATCAAAATGAGGTTGGGTTGTTTGCCTCTGGATCTCCCTGGTTAGGAAGTGGTTTTCCAACTCTCATGGAACCTTCCTAAGTGATAGGACTCTCCCCCATGATTATAGGGAGGCTAACCTCTCCTTCTCCCTCTATTAAAGCTTGCCCTCTCCATTTGCTAGCTAGCTGAACTTTTGGGAAGGAAATTATATTTGAGTGACAATCAAGAGCAGAGCTAAGGAGAACCCTATGAGAGAGAGAGAGTTCTGTCAAATCCCTGACGAGCTTTGTGAGACACCTCCTGCTGGAGCCCTATCGAAGGAAGAGCACAATGTCATAGCATCGATTGTAATCATTCTCTCATATCTTAATATACATGACTCTTTTATTGGTTCCATGATTGTGTTTTTCCATTATATAATGAAATTTCATTTGTTCCTCTCTGACTGATCGATAGTTATAAAGTGTGAAATATTACGTTGCATGTTGTCTCTTTTCTTTTTATGTGTACAGGTATCTAGATGTGACAAGCTCATAGATTTTGACCTGTCCAGCTAGGAATAGAAATGCTACTTCTTTGTCGACAACAACAACAAAGGAATCACGGTAAGCGATCTATCACGATTCTATCTTTTGTAAATAGGAACCAATAGTTTTGCATGTTTCGATTGTTGCTAGACCCACTCTAGGGCTAGTGGGATCGCCTCTATCCACAGAGGGGATTTAGCTCCACAACAATTTGGAGACTCCACTGGGGATCAGTGGGAGTTATTCCTTCTTCCATTGGGTTGTTTTTTGGCTTTTTGTTTGATTAGTCTGCTTTTCTGGTTCACCTTCCTTGGTGTTAAACCCCTGTTCAGCCCCCAGAAGACCAGATCTAGCCTCTATGAGTTCATTTTCATTAGTTTTCTAGGGTAAAATTGATTGGCGCGGCTATACATTTGACAGTCGTGCGAACTGGCGCTAGTTTCTAGTTAGGCCCCCGCGCCAACCCCTGTTTGGCGCAAATTATAGCCAAACAGGCGCACCAACCTTGCTTGGTTTTATGGGTTGCCTGTTCTTGGACTCTTTAAGCTTGAGTTTTGGTCCTAGATCATTTTTTCTAATTGATTGAGTGCTTTGAGGTCATTTTTTACTGTTTTTATTCCTTGTCCTCCAGTTTTTTTCCCTTTTTTGTCAGTTTTTCATTTTAGCCCTAGGGCTTCTAGGTGCTTCAGTGTGCTGAGCCTCCCATGGGAGTTTTGTGCCTTTGATTTCCCGGTCAACTTTGTTCTTGCTTATTTTCATTCATCTTGTTGAATCCCATTGAATCATTGCGTTTATTGAGTGATTGTTCTCTCTTTCGTTCAATTTCGCTTTGTGTTGCTCCAAGCCTAGATCACACGGTTTGTTTGAGTCTCTTTTGAGATTCTTCTTCACTTTGAGGGATTTCGTCATCGGTTTGAGTCTTGATTGTGCTTGTTTAAGTTGAGTGAACTTGTTTTGTTTCATCTCTCTCTTTGTCATTTCACAAATTGATGTTTTCATTAGTTTTTCATTTATTTAGTGCATTTGCTGTAATATATTGAAAAATACAAAAAAAAAAACAAAATCTTTTGTATGTTTGATTGGCATAGTGAAAATTGAAAACTTTTTGCATTACTAGTGTTATATAACTCTAGAGAAAGTTTTTAGTTTCATTAGCTTGCATTGAAAACAGTAGTGGATTTTTTTGTGTGTTCATTTTATTGTCATTTGAAAGCTCTCAACTCTCCCGTAGATAGCTCTTCATTGAACAAAATGATATTTTGTGGCATGTAGTTTGCATCTAGAGGTTTTGTGAGATCCAACATTCAATAGGGCCTTGAAATCGAAATGTAAATTGAAGATCAACTTTCAAATTTACTGAATTAACCTAAGGCAACATTGAAACTTAGCGAAACATATAGTAGTCTTAGGTAGAGACATGTTCCGGCGCCTTTAAGCCTAAGAGCTGTCGCTCACCATCTGGCTACAGACAGTGCTAGTACGAACTTGTGCTCCCCTTACCATCAAGTATATAAAGGGAGACCCCATTAGGTTTCAAATCCTTTATCTATAGGAAGCCGAGCCTATTGCCTTTTACCCGTGATACACCGGACACAACATTCGGGGAGATTACCTAAACGTACGTCAAGTCCTTGGTTGATTTCTCTTTCATTTTTTACCAAGGTGTATATGGAAGTTCACAGATATCTAGTACACCCATTTACCTAGATTACTAGAGCAGTCATTTTGATCTTTACTGACTCCCTAAACTTGAAAATATCATCAAGTGCTTGTCCTTTCAAGCTCATGTCCAACCTGAAAGCGATAGAGTCACATTTTTCTTGTTTATCGACTCTTAAAATATGAAACAATAGAGTCTGGTTTCAGTGTCTTAAAAAATTGATCGCCCACGAAATATTCTTGGTTAGAATTTTTGTCCTTAGTGTTTTATTTCAAGGTCGTTTCCGATGGAAACTTTTCCAGACTTTTCCAATCAAGGAGTCCCCTCTGAAGGGAATCCTAGTCCTTTTCCTGCTTTAGAAAATATTTGTGCTCCTTATATGGCCACGTTATCCCTCCCTGGGTTAACTGTTGGGTTGCCTGTTTGGTTTTTTTCAACCTCTGTGGTCTCAAGCATTCCGGCTATTGTACCATCCACTCCTCCGCCTGAGCAACACCATGTTGATTCAAAGGTGGGTCTCTCCCCTTCTTCGCCTGTTTCTTCATCCTCATCTTCTACTTTGCCTGGTGAAATTTTGGATTCTATTGCCCAGGTAGCTAGGAAGAAGAAGAAGTTAGATAAGAGAGAGGCTAATTCTACAACAGTTGCTTTTAAAACACCTGCTCTCGATGAACCTTCCAACCCTCCATGGAAAGTTAAGTTCCCTTGCATGTTGTGCCATGGAAACCATCTTCTTTGAGATTTCCCTGACATTCCCAAGGTGCTCGAAGTATGGTCCAATGGTCGTGCGCTGTTGCCTTTGGCTTCCGGGAGTCAGGTTGGAGGCACGTCTTCAACTAGTGCTGGTAAGACTTGTAAGGAATAGGGTAAGATTACTAATCCCTGTAAGTTGTGTGAAGGGAATCACCCCATTCACCTTTTTCCATACATGGATGAAGCCAAGAGAGTGTTGGACAACTCCACTATTTTTGCACCCTGCTTTCCGGCTGGTTATCAGAAGCTTTCTTCGAGTCTTCCGCTAGTTGATTCCACAATCGGTCAAGAGTCATCCTTGGTCGATCCTGCTCCCTCGGAAATTCAAATTCAAGGATCCATTCCCAACCAACCATTGGACATGGAATCGGTCAACTTGATCCTGCCTATGGTTCATCAGGTCTTTTCCATTGAGAGTGGATCTCATCCCCCCCATTTTCTTCTTGTTTCATTAGATTCTTCAAACCTGGAGAAAGATTCTTCCATCCCTGTAGTTCAAGAAGTTTCTCCTTTTACTCCCATGATGGAAGTCCAAGAGAGTGCTCCTCTTGCTCCGGTAACACCAAGGGAAAACCATCTCAGTTCAATGGTACCTCCTCCAAGTAGTTTGGTCGCTTCCTTCGATTGGAGTCGATTCGCTGGATACCTCCTTCCGTCTTATGTGCCTTTTGAGATAACGATACAAACCTTTGATCTGGTCGTACCCATCACTATTATAGATGAAGGTGCATCTGTTAGTATTTTGTCTTCCACTACTTGGAAATATTTTGGTTCTCCACCGCTTATGCCTGTTACCCAGAATCTGTTGGCTTCTAATAAAGGAACCAGTCAACTGTTCGGGATCCTTCCAAAGTTTCCTGTTACTTTGGGAAGGAAAACCATCCATATAGATGTGATGGTTGTTCTCGGCCCCTTAGATTTAAATTTAATCTTGGGGTGCGACTATACTTATGTCATGGGTGCACTTGTCTCTTCCCTCTTTCGTGTGATCTGTTTCCCACACAAAGGTCAGATCGTGACCATTGATCAACTTTCATTATTTGGTCCTGACATGACGTTCGGTCCACCATCGTCCCTTCCGGGTATTTATCCACTAGTTTTATTGTTGACATAGGTTAATTATGTGACTACCTATACCGTGCCCGCATTCAGTGATAGTGTTGTTGTGCATCACGTGCTGGGGGCATTGGGTCCTGATTTCCAAGATGTTGCTTTCCCGTTAGATGCGAACCTCTTGGAGTCCATGAATTTTTATTCGACATGATAAAAGGTCTTCAGAGCATAGTTCGTTTTCTTGTGTCAAGCTCCTTAAAAAATGAAACAAAGTCTTCGGAGCATAGTTCGTTTTCTTGTGTCAATCTCCTTAAAAAATGGAAAAAGGTCATCAGAGCAGAGTTTGTTTTCTTGTGTCAAGCTCGTTGAAAAATGAAACAAGGTGTCTGGAGCATAGTTTTTTTTCTTGTGTCAAGCTCGTTAAAAAATGAAACAAGGTGTTCCGAGGATAGTTTGTCTTCTGTATCAACCTCGTTAAAAAATGAAACAAGGTCATCTGAGGATAGTTCTTTTAATGTGTCAACCTCGTTAAAAAAATGAAACACTTTCCTATTCAATTTGAGCCTTTGATAAGATCTTGTAAAATCCCAGTCGAGTCTTTCTCTTGATCTCGTAACTTGAACCTTCACTCCATCTGCCTTTCATATGGATTGAAGCTTGGGGGGCATGTACCTCGAATTGAGTCACCATGCCGGGGGCATGCTTACTTTTTCAAGCATAGTTTGTTTCCGTTTCAAGCTTGTGTAAAAATGAAACCGGTTTCAAGCATAGTTTATCTTTGTTTCAAGCTTGTGTAAAAATGAAACCAACTTCAAGCAGAGTTTCCTGATTTCAAGCTTGTGTAAAAATGAAACCTTTCCCATTTTACCTCTCGTGATTGCCATTTTATCAGCCTGTTTTACCAGATGAGCCTTGGTTCTCTCATTCCATCGTCCCTATCTACTCGGTCGATCATACGCCTTCACTTGATTGTGTTACCTGTTCCTGAGGAACCGCTGCAATGAGTGGTCTTGTTAGCCAGCCTCTTGACTTTTATCATGTTTTGAGCAGTTCCACCATTACCGAAACCAATTGCTACCCTTTATACCACTCTTCCTCCAGGAAGAGTCAACTTTCAGCTCTTTTTTGACTCTCTAAAATTGAAAATATTTCTGAGTCCCTTGTTGTTTTGAGCTCGTTAAATTGGTTTTGAAACGACATCTACCCAGTATACGTTTACCAATTTTTCGGGCTGGGATAGATTATTTATGAAAAAGGAATACCCTAGCCTATCATGACTAGGAGGTTTTATCGGACACAGTTTTCTACCTTTTCGGATCTGAGGGAATATTTACAAAAAGGGACTGTTGAAGTTTTCTTTTCCACCTTCTTTTCAAACTCTCTAAATATGAAAAGATGCCGAGTTCTTCCTTTGTCAGACTTGTTAAAAATGATGACATCGAACTCTGTCGTTATGACGTTATTCGAGTTCCTCCTTCCTAGGGCTCGTAAAATGTACTAGGTTGGATTTGTCCAAAGGAAAAACTTATATGACAAGCATATGGTATCCTCTTCAAGCTTGTGTAAAAATAAAGAGGTACTCGCCAGAAATGGTGGGGGAAAATAGAACCAAGATTGTAGTCGTGTTGGCAGTGTGTCGCTCTTGAACATGGCACTTGCCTGCATTTGTGTCAGGTTGGGGACATCTCATCTCGTTATTTTTTTGCCTCCATGGGTTTAGGTAATCTCTTTTGACCGCTCATCTAATCCTTGCCGCATCACCATGACCTTAGATCCAGTAATGTCAAATACTACCAAATCCAATATCGTGCCGCCGAAATGTTCAAGAGAAGTTGGCCTCTACATTTTTCAACCTCCCTCTGATTCTCCATTGGTCTTGATTCACAAACATTATGTCCCTCTGTCTCGTGTCGATGATGTGGGAAACATTATGGCCCACCTTCGATCAAGGTCAGTTCCTATCAACTTTAGCTTATTATCCAGGAAGCTGATCTAGAGACTCCCTTCAGGTACCTTGGAGCTTGCATGCGTCAATGGCACGTTATTCACATTTGACTCAAGGTTTTCATTATTGGCCTTCGATCGGATGATTCTGCGGGTGTTCGACGCCAGCTCACTATTTACATTTCGTGGATTGTACCTCTTGTACCTTGAGAGCCATCATCATTATTGGTGTTTTCTCTCGTGTCTGTTAATGGCTTTCATTATTGGCTGGTAATCAAACGATGTTCTTGCATGTTCGACTTTAGCTCACATATTCACATGCTCGAACTTGTACTCTTTTCGGTTCGATATGGAATGGAAGACCAAATTTTTGTGGAGGTAAATCCCCTCTGCAGACAGAGGCCATCCCACTAGCCCTAGAGTGGGTCTAGCAACAATCAAAACACGCAAAACTATTGGTTCCTAGTTACAAAAGATAGAATCGCGATATATCGCTTACCGTGATTTCTTCGATGTTGTTGTCAAAGAAGAAGTGGCGTTTCTGTTCCTAGCTAGATAGGTCACGATCCGTGAGCTTGTCGCATCTAGATACCTGTACACATGCAAAGAAAAGAGACAAAATGAAACGTAATATTTCGCACTTTATAACTATCCATCAGTTAGAGAGGAATGAATGAAATTACATTATATAATGGACAAACACAATCATGGAACCAATAGCAGAATCATGTATATTAAGATACGAGAGAATGATTACAACCGATGCTTTGATTTCATGATATTCCTTTGACAAGGCTCCAGCGAGACGTGTCTCAGAAAGCTCGTCAGGGATTTGATAGAACTCTCTCTCTCATAGGGTTCTCCTTAGCTCTGCTCTTGATTGTCACTCAGCTATAATTTCCTTCCCAAAAGTTCAGCTAGCTAGCAAATGGAAAGGGCAGGCTTTTATAGAGGGAGAAGGAGAGGTTAGGCTCCCTATAATCATGGTGGAGAGTCCTATCTCTTAGGAAGGTTCCATGAGAGGTGGAAAACCACTTCCTAATCAGGGAGATCCGAAGGAAAACAACCCAACCTCATTTTGATGATCCGTTCTGAAGTTGTTAGAATCAAAATTCTACCTTGTATTGTTAAAAAACATTCCTTAATAGGCTTGGTGCGGGTGTAACACAGGGACAGAGTGCCATCTAGCACGCCCACTAGTGTGCATTTTCCCCATTGGCGCGAGGGATGAACTGGCTACCCGCGCCAATGCCAAAACATGGGTTTTTAGGGTTTTCTAGAGGAAATGTTCTTGAGGATAATTCTTGTCCTCATGTAGAAGGATGCTATCACGGTGTTTTCAGGACATTTTACTATTCATAGGTCACAGGAATAGTCCTCCAATGTACGGGACAAGGGATTGCAGGGATAGTGACAAAATTTTGTGTAACACCTATAGAACCTCCACGAGCTAACCCACCCTTCCAAGTGACCTACCCTTGAGGGAACTCAACATTTCAATGAATTAAACCCCCAAACGCTCCCTTGCCAAGGCCTCCATGCGACTAAGAGACCCATTTTCTCTCATGAACTTTCATGAGTGAAATTGTAACCTTTTTTGGTCAGTGCTATATCAGAGACTGTGAGATTTTAAGCTAATATCCAGGGAAAGAACCCAGTCATTGCCCAAAAATCCATGAAAATTACATAAATGAAAATTAACATCAAATAATGATACAAATGCAAATACTTGAACAAGGACTTGACTGGACCCCTACTAGCCATGACAGGCACTCTGTCAAACATGTCACAAATATGCATTCTACAAGTTTAAACAACATATTTGAGCATAGGGGTCTTATACTTATATGAGAATCACTAAGAAGAATTGATGCCTTATCACATTAGTTGAATTATCATATATTACGTCATATATTCATTTCTCATTCATTTACAAATCAAAACATGATGGAAACCATAAATTTTCAATGTCATAAAACATATTCATAACTAGCATATAAACAATAGAAATAATGAGAATACAACAACCATAAGTGCCACATATGAACCAGTACTGTTGGCTTGAGGGGTCCTGACCCAGGTTCGGATGTTAAGGTTTTCCAACAAACCCCTATAATACTGGCCCTTTTGGCAGTGGCCTGCTTGTGTAGGCTAAAGTCTCACCCAAAGTAGTATGGGAGGGTGTTAGAACCAAGTTTCCGCACTCTGGGAGAGGGCAGGTAAGTCAGACAGAGTTGTGTTCGACTTGAAATTTATCAGATCACATATTATAGAATCTAGATCTATCAGTTCCTCCACATCCACATGCGTAATATCATGTATAATCGTAGCGAATCACAGATATAGGAAAATAAGGCGACTATCACAACTATTCTTGCATCAAGTATAATAAATAGATTCAGATCAATGGTTAATGCAACATAAACACATAGCATAGTTACTTTCGGAGCTCAATATAGAATTATGCATACCATAATAGATCTAGATCGCAGTATAAACATGTAACACAAGTATTTTCATAGCTTAAATCAATGACACAGAGCATACATAAATATATATCACAGATCCAATAGATTCAGAGATTTCAATAGCCTTTCGCATTCATTAATCCTTCAGTTCCTTTTTCAATACCCAAAAACCCAACCTGTGCACAAAACAACAGGGTCCACACACAGTAGGACTAAGGATCTCCGTGCACATAGCCAACAGTAGCCCTTTCCCCAAAAACCCAAACAGATCAACTAATTCGCAATTCACACCAATCTTAATCCAAGTCTGTCTTACAACTCAAAAAGGTTTAACTACTTATACTATTTTAGCCTATGCGTCTAATGGTCTGCAAACAGTAGTTTACGGACTCTTGTTCTACCCTTGACCCACTTACAATGCATTAGGGGCTTTGACCCACCCCAAAACCCCTGTGTTAGACTAAATATAATAAAAAATATACAAAATGGACCAATTTCGCAGCTCTTGTAGGAGACCTTGTTCCAAAAAGTAAATTTACGCATACAATACAAAGGAAAGGAACTCTTATTACTAAATGCAAAAGCCAACCCGGTATGTGACTGCCACGTTCCACCCAACCATAGATTAGTTGAGCCCAATCTCTCTTTTTCCAATCACCCCCATGCCATATTCCAGGCATGAATGTGGGATTCAAACCAAAAGAATCAACCAGGGATTCCCGAGGCTAAAATAACTCACCCACATCAGTAGAACTAGTCTTTACCACAATCCTCACCAAATCACTAGGCCATAAAAAAGCATGGATGCCACCGGATTTATCCACCTACACCATGAAGAAGTTTCCTATCTCCTAGCCTCTAGGATTTACCGCAATCCACAGTTTGATCCAACGATCACTAGGCCATAATCAAGACACCACCCTCCAAGCCTTACCGTATATCCCGCCATTCACCAACAAGAATTCCTAGTCTTGATAAAAGGAAACCACCTCTAGGATTTACCATATATCCTGTCATTAATTAGTCGATGATTCCTAGGCCCACTGAGGCACACAATACCTAACTTTACCGCAACCCACGGTCTGATTTAGGGGTCACTAGGTTAGTGGCTTTACCACAATCCGCTGTTTGGTTCAAGAATCACTAGGCCATGTGTTATTTCATTCAAAGATCCACCTCACTCATTTTTTAATCCATCCAACAATCCAACTCAACCAAAACATGAGAACCCCATCTCATGATGGATATCTGTAAATGGAAAAGCATGGTTGAATAACACTGTCACACCTAGAAAGACCCATGCTAATGACAATAAGAGAACCAATAACACACATGCATAAACATGCATACAAAATATAGTGAGGAAATCACACATGCAAATCAATACATGCAAATAAACTCATTGTAGCTATTTGATCCTACTCTTCCTTGCTTTATCTTTGCTTCCTCTTTACCTTATTTTCCTTTCTTGTTCCAATGTTGAAATGCTCCATGAAAACTCTAAGTTTCCAAGAGTGAGAGAGAGAGAGAATAGAGAGAGAGCTCCAAAATTGAACTAAAAAAAAAGCCATGAGCTGATCCTCATAAGCCTTTTTTATTAATGTGGCCTATGTTTTCTTCATTTTCCTCCTCACGTGAAACTTGTGACCTTTCTCCTTCCTTTTCTCCTATTTCCATTATTTTTATAAATAAATTTCCAAAAATGCCATTTTTCCTTTCCAAAGCCTTTGCCATTTTCTTTTCCAATTTCCTTGGCCATAATAACTGAAATGAGCACCCACACTAGGATGTTTTTCCAAACATTTTATTGAGAAATTAGGGCGTTTAATTAAATTTATCTTCTTGATAATTACTTGTGAACTTGTTATGCTTATTTTACTTAGATCTTATCTTCGTTAGCTTATTATGTATTTCATCAAGTCAATTATCAAAACACAAGAGACACAAAGTTTACGTTTTTCAAGCCAGGGCCAAAACCTCTCCCTCTTGGAGAAGAAAACCATAAATTAATTCTTCTTATATATCTTCAATTGATGAGTACCATAACCATGACATATACCCTTGACACCAGTATACCTCCAAGACCTTGCCACTGCTCTTTCTTGGATCCTTATGTTGATCTGCTTTTCTGCACCGTATTGCACCAATACTAAACTCAATCCCTAACTAATGTTCCTTCTTCCTTGTCCTTCTTATTCTTGACACCTTTTATACACCTCTAAATTCCAAGACTGAACCTGTGTTTATAATGTACTTGCCTCTGGTTCCTTTCTTAGATAAGTTGTCCCAAGACTGAGATATGTCTAGTTTTCTTTGAGATCAAGACCAAATTGTAGATACACTTGAGAGTACCTTCCTTTATACTGAATATGACCTCAATCCTTTCCTTAGATATGTGCAAGAGTATTGACCTAAAATAGTAACATATGAGGACATTTATTCCTTTGCTGATATGTCTTCTACTTCGCTCCAATTGCAGTCCCAAAATAACCTTCAATCTACCTCAGAGATGCGAGGTAGATGCTAACCCAAAATAGTGATGTATTACCCTTATTTATTGCATTGAGTTTTCCCTCTTATCTTCATTGGAAAGTCTCGTTTTCTCTCTTATAATCATAGAACTGATTTGAAGTTGTAGATTTCATATGAGGTTGTAGTCTCTGCTTTATATATGGATTGTCCCCTCTTCTAGGCCGACATATCTCTACTGGAAGGTTGACTTGTCAAGGGGTGTATTCAACATATTTGAGTTGACTTTAATGAGAATAATTGACAATGTATTTTAGAATACAACTTACATCAATATTTTTCCTTCACAAGTGTAACACTTCTTCATATACATGACTCTTAATTATATATATTTATGACAAGATGAAAATCCCCTAAAGACATCAAGAAAAATTCTTTGACTTATAATAAAAACTTCCTTGCTCATGAAACCCATGATTCAAGTATTACAAAATACATTTTATTATCTTTGTCTTCTTTATTACATAAATTCATAATTACAAGTCATTATGAAGACCGAACCTAGTTACACTTTTCAACACTACCTCTTAACAATGGAGGTATCATAATGGTACATGGTCACTCTCAATCTGAAGAATCTCATAAGAAGAATTTGATTGGTAATCCCATTTGTATAACATCATATAAACCAACATTTTTATAGTGCAAAGCCTTGACTAACAACTCCATCTCTCCATAATACCATGAGCTACAATGTTGGCAAGACCAATGATGAGTAGACACCCTCATCATTGTCTCTCTAGGATCATATCCCACCCGAGTTAAACCAGGATATGTCCACCAAGAATATTCTTACTGTTGTATTCCCAGTCCTCAAATAATATCCTTCTTTTCATGACTACTCTTTCCTTGGATGCCCTAATACATTCCTAAAATATTATCGAATGCTAGATGATTAACCAATCATACATTTTATCTTCCAAGTGAAGACCAGAATGATTTGTCTATATCTCTGGCTCAATTACGGAGGAAATATTCCACAAAGGTATGTACTCATTCTTATACAAGGAATGTACCCAAGCTCCCTCTTGGCTTAGGAATTACCAAGTTTCTTCCAAGTAAGAAACTTATTACCATGATCCCTCTTAATCAAGGATCTATAGCAGCAATGATGAAAACACCTAGCTTCTCATGAAGATATCCTTTCTTCGATGTCATGAATTTATTTGTTGTTGAGGAGTCTTCATCTTTGGGATCTCTTCATAGGGAACAAATCATTCATCACTTTCATCCAAGATTCATGTCTTCTATCATAAAATGATTCATCAATCTTCTCATCTGGTCTAGCTTCATGCCATTTTGCTTTCCTTCGAACCATACTTCTTCCAAGGATCTTTCATCCTACCATATGGTTGTCAACTTGTGGAAGAAATATACCTCCCTTTGGCAGCCCTGCATAACCTCATCATATGTTAATTAATTATAAATATGAACTTTTAAATCAAAAGTTACCTTAGTGATGATCATTCACCATGACATCCTCTTGTAGGTGTCGACATCCCTTTTTTTACAGATTGACACATCTCCTAAAGATATGTATTTTCAAGGGTCTCCATCTTTTCCAAAATTCTATCAGAGTCTACATATCTTTCGAGTATATTTTCTAGTCAAGTCTTTTTGGCTTCCTTGGATGTTGTCTACTTCTTTCCATGGTTGGACTTCTCACGATCTCTTCCTTTTTCTTTCTCTATGCAATTTTATTTCATTCCCAGGAAATTCCACTGTGCAGTTCCTTGATAATGTAAAATTAACTCATATTCCATATGAAAACATATTATTTTAATTTCATATATTGTAGATAATTCCTTTTGTCAACCTGTGCATCGGAAGAGTTATTGCTTTCTATTTTGATCATACTTCTAAAGATACAAGTATACTATCCGCAACCATATACATGAATTCATATCATCCAATGTCAGCATATATATATATACCTCATTCTTTTTCTTTTGAATCATCCTGCAACAATTTTCCTTAGAATTAATAGTCTTATTCCCTTGAATCGCTTCATCAATATGTCATCATATCCTAATCCCATAATTTTGCAAGTTATAATTTTGATGAAACCTTTTGATTTCTTTCTAACTAGTGAATCCAAGGAGGATTCTATTAGAAAATGTCCGTACTTATTTCCATATTGATTATTGAATGATGACCCTTGATCTAGATGACTACCTTCCATAAATGTTGTTTTTAGTGAGGTTCCCAGGAGCTACTTATCTCATAGCATAGATATATCATAAATGTTTTTCCAAAAATTATATTATGACATGTACTCCTACTTGTGATGTTGAGATTCAACAAGAAATTTTTTTGGCACCCATGATCCTAGTGAAAATTAAGAACCTATACTAGGGTGGGGCCCACAGGCTATTTTTAGGTGCATGTCTATTTTTATTATCTGTTAGTTTAGATGGACATTAAACTATAATCTGTTCTCAATGCGGACTTGAAAATAGTTAACTGAAGTGGAAAATCAGTTAGCCAAGTGAATTTCAAGTTAAGAGGTTGGTTGGTGGGACATGCATAATAACTCTAGTTGTAACTGAGTGATTCTAGTTGTAATAGAGTTGGAAGTGCAATGGTGCATGAGTTGGTGCAAGTTGTAAATAGTTGAACTCAGTTAAGTGAGTTAAAATTAGTTGTGCTAGTTGCAATTGAAGATACACTAGTGAGAGATCAAGTGAATTAAATATTAATTAATTCACATGTAGTGATCTTGCATGCCACTGAAGATTTACTATTATTAACTGCATGCATGTCAGATCTAGTGGAGACCCAGTTGAGTTCTAGGTGAAAGGGAAGATAACTATTAGTTGTGACATTATTTGCTTGCACACATGCAAGCACACACACATTGTATGAACCCATGATACTTGCGCAGTAAAGGCATGCAAAATTGCATCTTTTGAGGGATTTCTTTCAGCAGGGATTGCACAGTGAAGGCAGGTTTTCTAGAGACAGTAAATTGGCTAATGGATTTGCCAATTTTTGTATGAAAATGTGAGACAATTAGCTGATGTACTGAGGGCTGTTGTGAGAAGATTTTTGTATGTAATTATTTCATGATCCATAATATAATATACAATAGAAGATAGTAAGGTTTTTAGCTGTAAGCTTTCCCTGGGAAATTATCTATGTTATGTGTGATTGATCTTTCCTCATGCTTATGTAATTAGCGATTGTGTTTTTAATTCCGCAAATATTTGTAGAATCAATTCAGTATTTAAATTTAGAATATTTTTATATCGGGTGAATCCAAGATATACATGCATATTGTATAATTTCTACATGGTATCAGAGCATAGGAAATTACAGAAGTGAAGTAGGAGCTAAGTTTGTGACTCGATATAATTTGAATTTGTAGAAATACTTTCTTGGTGCTACAGCCGATTCAAGATCGAAATGGCTTTCAATGGCTTGAGGTTAGAGTATGCACTCAAGGGCAACTCGAACTACATTGCTTCGAAGGACAGGATGGAGGCGATACTCGAGGACAATGGCTTGAAGGAATTCATTGAAAAAGATGTTCCTAAGCCAGATGTTGTAGATGCTACCAATCTTGATGCATGGCAAAAGAAAGTGGCAAAGGCAAGGAGGATCTTGTTGGAGGGAGTATGAGACCACATTGTCTCAAGGCTCCATGGGAAAGCCACACCATATTCTATGCGGAAGTATTTGATAGATCTATTCCAAAGCAGCAACGACCATAGGAATTTAGCGCTCAAAGATAAACTTAGGAAGATCAAGATGGAAAATGGAGACACCATTCCAAATTATCTCACAAAGTTTGTCCAATGTCGAGATGAACTGGGGAGTGTGGGAATAACAGTCGATGATGATGATTTGGTGAGTTTTGATCTCCTAGGACTTCCTAATATTTGGCACAGTTATGAAGACTCTATAAATGGACGCAAAAAATTTCCGGATTGGGAATGACTTTGGTCGGATCTGGTGCAGGAGGAGTTTAGGTGGAACACCAGAGATGGATATTAATCAAAGCATGATGATGAAGAGGATTTTTCTTTGGTTTCCAAGGAAAATAAAGGGAAGGGGATGAAATTCCATTCTAAATCCGAGTCTAAATGCAAGAAGCAAGGCATGTCTAAGGCGAAGTGTTTTCACTGTCCCCAACATGGGAAATTTTCTACCAACTTTCCACAAAAGAAGAAGAACAAGAAGGTTGTTGGAGCTATGGCTGGTGAGGGTCTTGCCTCGAAATTTGAGCTTGACTTATCCTTTATTTCATGCATGGTGTCAAGTGCATTGGGATCAGTGTGGTATTTGGATAGTGGCGTTTCCTTTCACATGACGGGAGACAAGTAACTTTTCAGTGACTTGGACGAGAAAGATCTCTAGATGCATATTGAGATGGGTGATGATAGACTATACAATGATACCAGAATTGGTACCATTACCTTTTAGAGGGAGTCAGGTAAACCATTTCAATTAAAAGAGGTGATGCATGTACTAGATCTGAAGAAAAATTTGGTCTTAGTCATAATGTTGGAGGATAGAGGCTATGATGTTGTTTTTAGTGATGAAAAAGATTTCTTGTGACATAAAATAATGGTTCAAGCCAAGAGGATAGGGATTTGAGTTAATAATGTCTACAAGCTAGAGGTAGATGGTTGCGCTGCCATGGTGGGCAAGGCGGAGAAAGTGGTCAGCCGAGATGAAGGCGAATCATGGCACAGGTGATCGGGCCATCTTCATCATGGAGCCTTGAAAGTCATGCAACAAATATCTACTAGACTTTCTATGGGAACAATTGCTCAGTTATATCAGTGCAAGGGTTTCACCATGGGGAAGTATGTAAAGTCCACCTTTCATGAGAAGGAGAACCGTGCTTTGGGGATCCTTGAGAGAGTTCACACAGACGTGTGTGGACCATTCTCAGTTGCTTCATCAACAAAACATAAGTAATATGTAATATTTGTCGATCACTTTTCTCGTAAATGTTGGATCTTCTTCATGCAGAAGAAATATCAAAATTTCTCTAATTTCTGTGATTTTAAGACATTGGTGGAGAAAGAGTCAAGGAAGCAAGTGAAGGCTCTTAGGAGTGATAATGGTGGAGAATACATCTCTAACGAATTCAAGAACTTCTGCAGCAAAGAAGGAATTCGAAGAGAACTCATAGCACCTCATAACCCACAACATAATAGGGTCGTGGAGAGGAGGAACAAAATGATCATGGGTGCGACACTAGCAATGTTGCATGATGAGGGCCTACCAATGCATTTGTAGGCAGAAGTATGCATTACTGCGGTTTATGTGTAGAACCGTTGTCCTCATAGAGTACTTGGCATGAGTACACTTGAGAAGCTTTCATTGGTAAGAAACCAGATGTTTCACACTTTAAGATTTTTGGGTAATCTTTTTATGTGCATGTGACCAAGGATGCCAGGAAGAAGCTGGAGCCGACTGCTGAAGTTGTTATTTTTGTGGGGTACATAGAAACACCCCATAATTATCATGTGTATTTTCAAAACAAAAAAATAATTGTTGTGTGACGGGATATAAAATTTGATGAGGGGAAAGCCATGCGATTGTCGCTTGAGAGGGAGTTGGACTTGCATGCAGAGGAGGAACTGATGGTTCCAAAATATGAGTCTCAAGATGTGGATCAGCCAAATGAGGAGGTTCATGGAGTGGAGGAAATCACTGATGCAGAGCCATCCATCATAAATTACAGAAAGCACACCATGGAATCTAATAGGCTGAGAGTTGATGTTGTAGAGAATGTAGGAGCCCCTACTTCACAGCGCAAACAGAGAAATTCTCCTGACCGATTTACTGTATACATGGCTATCATGAGAAAATGTATTGTGACTGAACCATATTCCTTTTAGGAAGTAGTGCAACAGCCTACTTGGGTTGATGCAATGGTGGAGGAGTACGACTCCATTGTCAAAAAAAGTGCATGGGAAATTGTCCCAAGACTGGTTGAAAAATCAGTGGTAGGTTCGAGATTGATCTACAAGGTAAAGCAAGCTGCTAATTGGAGTGTGGAGAAATACAAGGCTAGATTTGTGGCCTGGGGTTTCTCACAGATCGAGGGGATAGATTATGATGAGACTTTTGCGCTTGTCTCAAGGTATTCTTTCATAAGGACCATCCTTGCACTCTCAGTGCAGATGGGTTGGCGCATTCATCAGATGGATGTGAAAACTGCATTTTTCAATGAGATCATTGAGGAAGAAGTGTACATAGAGAAATTTGAAGGTTTCGAGATCTTCAACAACGAGTCACGTGTGCAGACTCAAAAAAGCATTGTATGGGTTGAAGCAAGCACCCCGTGCTTGGTACACTCAGATAGACAGCTATTTCACCGGAATGGGCTTCACCAAAAGTGAAGCAGATGAAAACATTTACTAGATTGTGGTTGAGGGTAAGCTATTGATCATTTTTATTTATGTTGATGATCTAATTTTGACTAGTGATGAGAAAATGATACACTCATGCAAGGAGGACCTTGCAAGGGGGTTTGAAATGAAGTATATGGGCCTCCTTCATTATTTCCTTGGATTGGAAATATGGTAGCGAGATGGTGAAATTTTTGTGTCTCAAGGCAAGTATGAAACGAAGATACTGGGTAAGTTTAACATGGAGAGCTGCAAACCCATGGATACGCCTCTTCTAGGAAACTGGAGGAAAGAGGATGATACTTCTGGGGAGGTAGTGGATGCTACTGTCTATCAACAGTTAGTGGGTTTGATAATGTATCTAGTGAACACGAGACTAAACATTTGTTGTGCGGTTAACCAACTGAGTCAAACTATGGTTAAGACTACCAAGATCTTTTATAAGGTGGGGAAGCATGTCCTAAGATACCCGAGGGGCACATCAGAGTATGGTCTATGGTAAAAAAGAATGGATGAAGTGAAGTTCATGGCTTCACGGATGCAGACAAGGCTGGCAGTCCATCAGACAGAAAGAGCACATCAGGGGGGATCTTTAGTATCGGGTCTACAACTATTTTTTCGTATAATAGGAAGTAGATATCCGTGGCACTCAGTTCAACGGAAGTGGAATACATGGTAGCAAGTCAAGCTGCATGTGAGTCTATCTAGATGAGAAATATTTTGGTTATGAGATGGATCTGACAATGATTCATTGTGATAATAAGATTTGCATTAAAATCTGATTAATCCTGCATTTCATGATACGTCCAAGCATATAGATATCAGGGACCATCATCTCAGAGATTGTGTACATAGGAGAATTATGTTGCTTTAGTACATTCCCATGGAAGATCATGATGCAGATATTCTGACGAAGGTGCTCGCCAAGAGAAAATTCGAATATCATAGAGATAAGGTCAGGGTGAAGGATAATCCCTTTCTTGTTGAGAGGGAGTGTTGAGATTCAAGAAGAAATTTTTTTGGCACCCATGATCCTAGTGAAAATTAAGCACCTACACTAGGGTGGGGCCCATAGGCTATTTTTAGGTGCATTTATATTTTTATTATCCCTTAATTTAGATGGAAATTAAACTATAATCTATTCTCAATGTGGACTTGAAAATAGTTAACTGAAGTGGAAAATCAGTTAGCTAAGTGAATTTCGAGTTAGGTTGGTTGGTGGGACATGCAGAATAAATCTAGTTTCAACTGAGTGATTCTAGTTGTAACAAAGTTGGAAGTGTAGTGGTGCATGAGTTGGTGCAAGTTGTAAATATTTTAACTCAGTTAAGTGAGTTAAACTCAATTGTGCTAGTTGTAAATGAAGATACACTAGTGAGAGATCGATTGAATTAAATATTAACTAAGTCACATGTAGTGATATCACATGCAATTGAAGATTTACTATTATTAACTGCATGCATGTTAGATCCAGTGGAGACCCAGTTGAGTTCTAGTTGAAAGGGAAGATAACTATCAATTGTGACATTATCCTCTTGCAAAAATGCAGAAACACACACATTGAATGAGCCCATGAAACTTGCGTAGTCAAGGTAGGCATGATTGCATATTTTCAAGGATTTCTTTCAGCACAAATTGTGCAGTGAAGTCAGGTTGTCTGGAGACAGTAATTTGGCTAAGGGATTTGCCAATTTGTGTATGATAGTTTGAGACAATTAGCTGATGTACTAAGATATCTTGTGAGAATAGTTTTATATGTAATTGTTTCATGATTCAGGATATCATATACAATAGAAGATAGTGGGGTTTTTAGCTGTAATATTTGCCCGGGAAGGTATCTATGTTGTGTGTGATTGATATTTCCTCATGCTTATGTAATTGGTGATTGTGTTTTTAATTCTGCAAAGATTTGTAGAAGTGATTCAGTATTTAACTTTAGCATATTGTTAGATAGGGTGAATCCAAGATATACATGCATATTGTATAATTTCTACATTTGATGCTTCTATCATGATGCTAATTTTAAAATGATGCATCTATCTAATATACAATGCATCCTAGCGTACTATTTTACAATCAAAAGAAACCTATTAAAGAGGAAGATGATCTCAATCATAGTAGAGATATTTCACTTCTTTTTTCTTAGGCTTCTTTGAATCAAGTTCCTCTATTTCTCTAGCAACATGGGCTTCCTCCTTTTTCCTCTTGTCCTTATTAGATTTGGGACAATCATTTTTATAGTGCCCAAGTTCATTAAAACCATAACATCATATCTTATTCACATTTCTTATTTTCTTCTAAGGACCAAACTTACCAAATTTTCCTGTCCTCCTTGACATGGTAGCATAGGCTTGATTTTCTTCATTTGATCTTGTATCAATTTTAGCTTTTGATATAGTCTCTTCTATATTACATAGAGACCATAGTTCCTGGATTGGTGTTGATTATTTCTTCCTATATATTCTTGAAGTAAAGTTTTCTCATCCCCCTAGTAGAACATTCAGCACCATTGTAGTCATTTCTCTATCAGACATTACTTCTCCCAATTCCTGTAGTTGAACTCGCATTTCATAAATCTTCATAAAATATGAAGTGATTCCCTCCTCTCTTGACATATTCAACTTGTATAGATATTATCTCATAAATATTACTTCCCCTGCAGTACTCACCGAGAATAGCTCCACCAATTTTTCATATATTTCTTTTGAAGATTCTAGTTTTGATACATAGAGGATGAGAGAGCCCTTTATGGACTCTATAAGAATCCTTTGGGCTCCTATGCCTCCCTTTATGTATATGGCATGAGCTTGAGTATATTCTTTTGAAAGTTTACTTATCGGCCGTTTGATATAGTTCATGACTTAATTCTCAATAAGATTTAGATTTGTCATTTCCTTCCATGCAAGAAAGTGTGAAACCCCAACTAGTTTGTTGCTTTCCTTATAAAAAGAAATTTTGAAAGATTCAGATGAATTCATAAAGATACTTACTTGAGTAGATTCTTTTCTTCTTCTATCATCTTCAGTGTTGATGATGATGTATATAGTTGCAGGAGCTCCTTCTTAGATCAACTTCTTCAATAGTGGTGAATGAGAGCTAGATCGCCTTGAATCCTTGATGATGATGATAATCAAGGATGGCTTAATGATGACTTCAACAATGTGGCTTAATGATTCCTTCATCAATGTGGCTTGATGATGCCTTAAAAAATGTTGATTTTATTTCAACACCAAATATTTTTTGATGTATAGGTCTTTTGAGAAAGGTCCTTGATCTTCTTGAGATGACTTTCCAATTTCTACAAACTTACTCTTTTGAATAAATGAATGTAATATTGCCAATTTTCCATCAGTTAATTGGAATATTAGAGTTCTTACTTTTCGCAATTAATTAATTAAATAAAAGGGTGGAGGGACCCATAAACCCCATAGATGAATAAAATCCACTTTTGTTGTGTGAATGTGGGTTAGTAGATAGTAGATCAGCATCATCAGTAGTGGAGCAAATCATTAATGAAGGAAGAGAGGAGATTATGGAGAGATAATGAGGAAGATGATGGAGATAGTGCAGGAATAAAAATAATATCATAGAGCATCAATGATGCAGTGATGGAGGAAGTGGTGTATTAAATGCACACATGATGGAGGGAGTGGATATTAATTGCAGAGATCATGGAGAGACAACACAATCTTCATGGAGACTAGTGGCCACATGTGCAACACAGTTATGAGGTGAGCCAAGGCTAGGGAAGGCTCACAACCATATAAGGAAGATGAAGGCAGCAAAGCAAAGCAGTCTGGAATTTGATATTGTATTATCATTTGAAATTTCTTTGCACGCTTCAGCTGTTTAGCTAAGTCAGTTGTGTTGTTTAGAACACAGGTGTTACCGAGCAGGAATCCCACCCTTACCCACGGGGGAATTTGAGTGCCTACTCTAGGAATGTTGTTTTGAAAATATATTCATCATCTAGAATTGGTTCCACATTCATCCCCACTCTTCTGCATATACAACTTCAAGAATTACACATTCCTGTCTTAGGGTTTGAGAGGAGGAAAGTAGTTTCTATAATTTCAAGTAGGAAAATAGCGGACGGTTAATACTTTCATAATGTGTTTCCATTTCAATATTTCAAAAGTAGATTTGTGATATCCGAAATCAGGTCATCAGTTTATACCTCCATGAAGCAGCAGTTCCTCCAGGAATTGCATAGTCTAGCTAGGTAGATCTAGTGGAGGAAGGAAGTTCCAAGTATTTCATATTGGAATCCTATGAGGGATCATCCCATCACTTTGGAGAGATTATTCCCATCAGAGGTGAGCTATATTCCATATCATATTAGTAGGTTATAGCTTCAGCCCTCTTTACAGCACAATTCATTCCAGCAGTTGTGTAGTGTGCAGTTGCAACTTGAGCAGAGGAAGGAGGTGCTAGATCTCAAGCTTCTAGATTGGAGATTAGGAGAAGGGATCAACCCTTCAGTTAGTGAGCCGAGTGGGTGATATTTTAGTTGATAGATCATTATTTCAGCCCCATATTAGCAGTTGTCTCCAGGGAGTGCGCAACTCAGCCAGCAGGGGTGTAGTTTGCCACCCAAAAAGGGCCAAAAATCCAAAGTTTAAATATGGCCAAACCATTTCTAGGTTTTTTTGGGTTTGTTGATTAGATTCCATGGTTAAAATCCTATATCCTTATGAGCACTCTTGCAGCCTCTCACACATGGTTCTTATTCACAATAGCAGTAGTTTCCAACAACAACATCAGTAGCAGCACAACATTTCCAGTGGTAATTTCCTTTAGTGTATTTCAGCCATCTTATGGCTCGAGTGCATTCATTTTGGAGCACTGTGTACTTACCTTGCTATTGATCCTTAATGATATGGTTCAACTATTTTTTACACATATGTATGATGGTTTGATGTATTCTGGTATTTTTCCAGTTCTACATGTTTAATTCATATTTTACCGTAGTTAGAATTGTGCATATGTTCTATATTCCTATATTTTCCATTTTGGAATATTACAATAAATATCTTCTTAGATATGAATATTGATTCTTAAATGTAGATCTATGATTTTTGCTTTGATTCTTTCTAGAAAAACTTATCCTTGATCTCTTAATACTTGTGTGTCTTCTTTCCAAATAGACATTTCTTTTCTTTAGCACCTTAGCTTTGATTCCATGTTGAGAAATTAGGGATTTTAATTCAATTTCTCTTCTTGATAATTACTTGTGACCTTATTATGCTTCTTTTACTTAGATCTTATCTTCATTATCTTATTATGTCTTTCATCAAGTCAATTATCAAAACACAAGAGACACAAATTTTAGGCTATTCAAGCCAGGGCCAAAACCTCTCCCTCTTGGAGAGGAAAAACCAAAATTAATTCTTCTTATAGATCTTCCATTGATGAGTACCATAACCATGACATATACCCTTGACACCAGTGTGCCTCGAAGGCCCTGTCACTTCTATTTCTTGGCTCCTTATGTTGATTTTATTTTCTACACCGTACTGCACCAGTACTAAACTCGGTCCCTAACTGATGTTCCTTATTCCTTGTCCTTATCCTTCTCAAGACATTTTATACACCTCTAAATTCCAAGACTGAACTGTAGATACACTTGAGAGTACCTTCCTTTATATTGAAGATGACCTTAATCCTTTCCTAAGTTAGATATGTGCAATATTATTGACCCAAAACAATAACATATGAGGATATTTCTTCCTTCGCTGATATGTCTTCTACTTCACTCCAATTTCAGTCCTGAAAGAAACTTCAACCTACCTCAGAGACACGAGGTAGTTTCTAAACCAAAAAAATGATGTATTACACTTTTTTCTTGTGATTAGATGTCCCTCATATCTTCGCTGGAAAGTATCCTCTTCTTGCTTATAATCATAGAACTGATCCAAACTTGTAGATGTCATATTAGGCCACAGTCCCTCCTTTATATATGAACTGTCTCCCTCTTCTAAGCTGACATGGTCTCTGTTGGAAGGCCGACTTTTCAAGGCATGTATTCAACATATTTGAGCTAACTTTAAGGAGCATGATTGACAAGGTCTTGGAGCAGACAAATTACATCATTATTTGTCCTTCACAAGTGTAACACTTCTTCATATACATCACTCTTAATTATATATATTTATGACAAGATGAAAAACCCCTAAAGACATCAAGAAGAAGTCTTTGACCTATAATAAAAACTTCCTTGCTCATGAAACCCATGATGAAAGTATTACAAAATACATTTTATTTTCCTTGTATTGTTTATTACATAAATTCATAATTATAATTCATTATGAAGACCGAACCTAGTTACACTTTTCAACCACTTTTAAACACATTCAGCTTGGAATAAGTGTCCCATAACCGTGGTTATTATTTTTCCTTTATTAAATTTATTTACATGGAATTTTAACCAGGGTTGTTACAGTGAGTCAATACATACATGAGGTAGAAACCCTCCTATAGATTGATACATCATATGTAAACAACAACAATTCCACTATTACCATTTTGTTGATAAGTTCATAGACAAGTTATATGTCCTCATGTATCATCTAAACATGAACGATGAAGAAATGAATTGCCTCCTCAATTATTAGATCAATATACACCAACGAATAAAAATTCCACGTATTGACCTAAATACTCTAATATCATATCATCCATAGAAAACTCATAATATTTCCAACCACAACAAGGAAGAAAGTCCAAAAGTCATAACATTTCCAACCATGAAAAGAAATAATAATTATTTACGTCAACCTATTTTAGCACAAGTTGTAGACCTCTTGTATATTATCACATTAATGGCAACAAATATCCACTTGTTGATCTAACTACTTATAGTTTATACTCCAACATAATTATACTTATAATTTATATTCATTTCCTTCATCATGTAAAACAAAATTAGGGCAAGATGAGAAAATTTCACAGTCGAATGTTGGCACAACAATAATCTTTCCCATTCATTATTATAATGGAAATTAAAACAATTTGATTTTTGCAATAACTACACAATGACTAAAATTAGTAACCCAACCATAATAATATTAAATAGTTCAATTCATAAATCAAGCATCCATTTTTTATACCTTCACCATAAATAAATCATAACTCATCCATATCCATTCGTATGAAGTGTTATTATATAGATACCTAAACTCTCCATACTTCCCATATCTCAATGTTCTAGTTGAGATAGTCAACATCCATTTATGATAAAAGTGTCTTTCATATCTCCTTCCATTTTTTTGGATACTCCTCTTGCAACATGAGAACCTTTCATTTATGTAGCATATCTACAACCATGCCTTCAAAAACACAAGATAATACAACCCATAAGTTATCTTGTTGAGATTTCAATGAGTATAATCCATGCACATTGATTATCTAACACACCCTACTAAAATCACTTTTGTCTACGTCAATGGAAATCAATAAAGCTACAATAGACATTTAAAATATACACATTGTTCAATGCCAAGTTGAAAAACTTTTGTGATGCATATTATAAAATAACAAACAAAAACATGATAAGAATCACATCACTCGTGACTTAGTAGTTGGGGATAAATTTGGATTCACATTTATAAAGATAAATTCAATGGACCTCATCATAAGCTGGAAATATTATGGCATGCTCCTTATTCAATTAACCAGTAATCTGCAAAAAAATGATTTAAATCTTGCTTTCTATTTGTATTTTAGCAGACATCTAGCTTTGTATTTTAATCTCTCAAGACTAGTACACCCCATCTTGAGTAGGGTAGAACATGATAAAATCTACCAATTGATCATAATTTTATATCATTCACTTACTCTAGCTAAGACATTGGCATGATATGTAGAAATTTGATAGAACTGCAACTGCTCAAGAAATTCAACTAAAATCATGAGTCACAATTCTACTCTACTGATCTTTAGAATGAAATTCACAATTTATAACAACATGCATAGAAATTGATCTGAATTTGAATTTTAGTTTTGATGTGATAATTTAATCTTCAGATTTATAATTATTTTTCCGATCTTATGCTTTATGTGCATAGGTTTCCTTGGTATTTATGAGTGTAAAATAGGTAAATGAGTTGAGTTTTAAGTTAAATTCAAGAGCATAAATGATGAAAAATAAATGTTGAACAACAGAAATAACAAGTACAACAAACCATCACAATTGATCCATTAACACAATGTTTTGACGAAGGAGTTCACCCCTCCTGCGCTACATCTCCTTGGTCCAGTTTCCATGGCTTGGGCCTCCGTGTTAGCTCAAATGTGCAAAAAATGACTATGGTATAATTGAAATTCAAACTATAATTTGGACTTTGGATAGGGTCCACCAGAGGGGGCATGCGGCGGTCCCTGGCTGCACCACATGTCAGCCTCTAGTTGGACCGCCCAACCATAATAAAAAAAAATCAACTTCAACCTTAGGAGCACATTCATAAAAAAAAAAATAGATGGCGAATCCTGAAGTGACACTTGTCACAGTGTCATTGGGAAAAGTGAAGAATATTCCTAGAATATATTTAAATTTTATGACTGGCCTGCCATGTCACCAACCTGTGACTTCTACAATTTTTTTTAGTTGTTTAGGAAAATGAAAAACAGGCTCTATCTCCTTCATCTGAGCTTCGTTTTTGATGAAATGAATTGCATCAAATTCCTGGCAATGATCTTTTCACTGTCGTTCAGTTTCCAATCGATTTCGAGAACTTTCATTTTTTGAGCTTTTACACTGAGCACATGATCATTCCTCCCCACTAGAGCCCTTTTTACCCAAAAATATCTTTGATTACTAATAATGTGGATGAGGGTACTTTTTCCTCACCCTTCCAGTCTCTATCCACTGAAATTTTACCATTTTCATCAAATTGAGATTTTCACAAAAAAATTACTTTTTCCTTGACTCTTGCAACCCTCTCTTTCTGTTGTTGACACTGTCACGCTACAATTCCCATGAATTTGAAGAGCAACAAGATATTCTTGCAGAAACCAACTTGTTCCTACTTTGGTCATCAATCGGAGGAAACTTAAAAATCGTCTCACCTTGTACACAATCATCATGGAGATTCTTAACAGACCTTGCTTTGTACTTGCATCAACTCTTGACCAAGTATCTTCGCCATTGCCATGTACCCTTTGGAAACCAAAAAAAATAACTTTTGTAACCCATGCATTCTTTTTCAAATTTCTTTGTCACTATCTCTTTGACCTTTTCACTCTCTTGCACTGGCATCTTATTTCCAACACTGCTCAACACTTATGTGGATTGCTGCAAATATGTCACTTCTTGTTTACCTTATTTCAAAGGCAACCTGTTAGAGTCTTGAAACATATCATTACAAGCATAATGAATTTCAGTGAAATCAACTTGTTCATTCGATTATTTTTTTTAAAGGTTTGATTCAAAACATCTCTATGTTTGATCATTAACAATGACAAATTTTGATTTGCATTCACTATCATCTTCATTTCTCCTGCATGTATAAGAGACAAACTTGTCTTCTTCTTATGCACTCTAATTATGTACTCAATTACATCTTTAAAAAAGTGATACTTATTCTCATGGTGATGAAATACTACTTTCCTATCATAAAGCTAAGGACTTTCCAAAACAATACCTGATATTTCAAGTGACACCACATCAAGTTCAACTTCATCAAGAAAGTTTGAATTGATGGCGAATCTTAGTATGCACTTCCTTGTAACCTGAAAGTTTGCATTCTTGCATATCCACCCTAAAGGATAAGGTCTTGGATGTCTAACAGTTTCAAGGTTTAGTTGCTTAACCAAGTCTTCAAAAATCAGATTAGCTTGTGACCATATCTATCTTGGTATGTTTAGAGATGATTCTAATATGGAAAAGTTCAATCCTTGTATCTTTATCTTGAGTGAAATTGGAACAATTTGAAGAAACAGTGCTTACTATGTTCTTAACTTTCAAACCCATTGTTGTAATCTTTGTCTCATCTCCTAAATCTGAACCTAAGTCATGTTCAATGATAGCTATAGTTTTTTCCCTTTTCTTTGGGTTTTAGTTTGTTTGGATTCAACTCTAGATGAAGTTGCCAACAATTGTATTCATCATGGCCATTCTTTGAACAATGTTACATGTGAGTTTCTCCTTCTCTCTTTTGAAAAATCTATTTCTCTTTCCTCTTCCATAAAACTTTCCTTTCCTTTACCCTCACTATCAATTTTCTCATCTATATTTTGTTCCCCTCTTGCTTCTAAATGTGTGGCTTGAACACAAACCTCATCTGTGTTTGTGGTATTGAACATGAGAATAGTGTGCCTAATGTAACTGTGCAAACCCCCAATATACTTTAACAAAGTTTCTTGAGAATATAAATTAATACCCAAAATTAGAGCTCTTCTCCTAAATTCATGAGTATAATCTTGCACACTTTTCCCTTTCAATTGTCTAAAATTTTTCCTTTCCATAATGGTATTTTTCATGTAAGTTAGAGGATATAATTTCCTTTTAATAACAACAATAAAACTTGACCAAGACATAGAGATCCGAACATATTTTTTAATCTCTTATTGATTCCTTTCTTCCCACCATACAAGTGCAGATCCTTCCATCCTCAAGGAATCCAATTGAATCTTTATGTCATATTTATGAAGATTCTAAATTCTACAATAGCCTCTCCGCATTTACCTCGCCATTATACATTGGAATCTAAAATTTGACATCAAGTTTGAGTAAGGGAGTTTTTACTCTTGTGGTTTCTGAATGAGCATGGGTGGTTTTTCTGGTGGAAGTGGAAGATGATGTTGATGGTGAAAATGAGGATGATGATGAATATGGTGGAGATGGAGGAGGCTTTCCTCCACTTCCCTTTGAATCATTCTCTTCATCCTTCTTTCCTTCTCAGGTTCCCTCTCCATGTGGAGACTTAGAATTCTATCCAACCATCCTGGTATCCCTCTCTTCAAAGGGAATCCTAACCTTTTCAATCAGTTCATAGAAAGCCTTCTTGTATGCTTCCTCTTCTAAAAAGACTTTAGTCTCTCCAAAATTTGACATGATGGCTATGGATTCAAGCTAAGCTTCTGGTTTAACTTGTGCCTCTTCAATCTCAGCTTCTGGTGCAACTTGTACCTCTTCAATCTTAGCTTCTTGAGATAAAACTTGAGGTGCTTAAAGTGCAGCTCGAAGTGAAACTTTGGGTGGATATGGTGCCCTTGTGGCTCTCCTTCTTCTGGTCCTATTTTCCCTTCTCCTATATGCAACTTTAACCTTGTAAGCATGACAAATTTGCAACCATTAAACCCTACTTGCACAAAACTCAAGAAAATAAAGAAAATAACCTTTGCAACCTTTGATCTGATACCATCTTGATCTGAATTTTAATGTTAGTTTTGTTGTGCTAATTTCATCTTCAGATTTATAATTATTTTGTTTATCTTAAGCTTTATGTGCATAGGTTTCCTAGGTGCTTATGACTGTTAAACAGGTAAATGAGATGATTTTTAAGTTAAATTCAAGGGCATAAAGCATGAAAAAAAAATGTCGAGCAGCAGTAATAACAAGTACATAAAACCATCACAATTGATCCATTAACACAGTGTTTTGATGAAGGATTTCACCCCTCCTGGGCTACATCTCCTTAGTCTAGATTCCATGGCTTGGACCTATGTATTAGCTAAAATGTGAAAAAATGTTATTTAAATTCACCTATTTCTCTTGAAACCTGCTTCAATGTGTCCAAAATATCCAAATCATTTAGAAATGGCTCTTCTTGCTCTCAATTTGGTCGAATTTTTCCAAAGATATGGCCAAAATAGTTTGGCCTAGTAAACTGCCTCCAAAACTGGAGAAAACTCCAGTTAAGGCTACCAAATTTGGGCAGCTCTGAATTTGGTGGTTCCACTGAAAATTCTGCAACTTAATTGCAGTTTAAATAATGCTAAGCCTAGTTTAACTGCGTGTTTAGGGCACATTAAGCATTTTTAGAACTAGCGTTGTGGTGAGGTTATCTGGTAAAGACATATGGGGAGGGGGTTGGCCCACTCCTTTCCACCGTCGTAGTAACCTTTACAACTGATATAAACAATCGTTGCCACTACTTTACAAGTCTCATCAATGGTCTAATGGTATGGTGTTTGGTTATGTGGGGGGAGGTCACAGGTTTGACCCAACCTCCGCCCCTCCATTACATGTGTTTTTCCAATGAAGTTTTAACCAAAGTCTTCAGACTTTGGTTAAAAATTAATATGCGCTCAAATAATATATGCATTTGGACCATAATGTAAAATGAACCAAATAATATTAAATCTGCCATATAAAACATAGTTTAGAATTTTCATAGAATTTGGATTTCCACCATCCAACCTTAGGACTTTGGAATATAATTTGACCTGTAATGTATAGTTGCCAACCGAACTATGGTATAATTGAAATTAAAACTATAATTTAGACTTTGGATAGGGTCCAACAGAGGGGGCATGTGGCGGCACCTCGCTGCACCACGTGTCAGCCTCCAGTTGGACTGTCCAACCATAATAAAAAAAAATTCAACTTCAACCTTAGGAGCACATTCATATAAAAAATTTCACCTTCAAAACTAGCTGGCGAATCCTGAAGTGACACTTGTCACAATGTCATTGGGAAAACTGAAGAATATTCCCATAATATATTTAAATTCGCTGACTAGGCTGCCATGTCACCAACCTGTCACTTTTGTAGTTTTGTTTAGCTATTTAGGAAAATGAACAACAGACTCTATCTTCTTCATCCAGACTCTGTTTTCGACGAAACAAATTGCATCAGATTCCTGGCGACAAGCTCTTCATTTTAGTTCAGTTTCCAATCTATTTTGAGAAATTTAATTTTTTAGCTTTTACACTGAGCACCTAATTAGACATGCAATAAGAGAAACCAAAAATACATAGTGATTTCTAGGGGAACTCAACTGGGAAAAACCCCTCAAGCCTCTTTGCATTAATTGGTTGAATAGAGAAACTATTACAATTACTAGCTCCAGCTTTGAGCTCAACCTGCAAAAGAATAATTATTCTCTCTTCTCAATGAGAACCTCTAGCCAACACTTATCCAAATATTTTCTCACCAAGCCTCATATTTCCTTGCGCAAATATTGAGGAAATTAGCCCCTTCTATTTAAGAATTTCCTCCAAAATGAGTGCGCAATTCAGAAGGATTGATCATCAATTTCATGCAACACTTGTACACTCAAAACTAGTCTATAATTGATGTTGCATTTCCTTGTCATCTCCGCTTTAGCTGGGGAACTCGAATTCCTTGCATGCACTAGATATTTTGGGTTGATTGATCAGTTAACTAACAAATCTATGAGTTATACTATTTTCCCACTGCCCAACTGACCTTCAACTGACTCTATCAATATTTAGAGGTCAATTAACTCAATACAACTGAAAATAAATGAACTGGATAGCTAAAATTTAGCAATCACACATGCATAATTGAACTCCAATCCCTCTAACTTGAATTTACTGAGCTAACTGAGTAACAAGATCCATGTAACACTAGATTATTGCCTCCAAGTTGTCCTGCTGATGTGGAAATTCGATTTACTCAATTTGACTAAGGCTAAAGGCAAATTCAACCTTTCTTGTTACATTTTTTTCAACATGATAATGTGTCATAGCTTTAGATTTAATGAGGTTTTAGAGGATTTTTTTCTATACTAATGTATATATCCCAAGTGAGAGGGTTGGGATCTTGATGATAGATCAAAGAATATATCTACAATTAATATTTTCTAGAAATAAATATTTTATAATATAAATGTAATGAGAGTAAGAAAAAAAATACTTGGTATATGATGGTAGGGCTGCAATTATGTGATTAACTTGTTCAATTTGATTCTAGCACGAAACATCCTTATATAACTACACAATCAAACAAAGAACACATTTCTCATTTCCAAACTAACATTTCAAACAAGCAAATTAAATTACAAAACAAAAACCCTAACTGATTGTAGGTTTTTTGTTTAGCCGTAATTCTAACATTTTAGTTTAATGATTATAACTGAAATAAAACAAGGTATTTGTGGGGTTGGGGTGAGAAGAGATATATATATTAAGGAAATAAGGTGTATATATCAAGATATTTGTATAATATATTTTTTGGTACCTTTATCACTCAAATTTGGGTTCCTCAATGCTTAATTACTCGATCAAAATCTCACTTAACAAGGACACAAATCTTACTTTAGTAGGGAGCCAAGGGGTGGCTTGATGGACTATACTTAAGACCTAGTTAAACTTAGAGAGCTAGGATGGTTTTGTATTGGGAAAGTATTAGGGAACAAATGTATTTCAAGAAGATTTAGGCTATTTCATTGGGATGTGAGTGTGGTATCCCTCATCCTAACCATGGATATCTCATTTATATCCACTACTGAGTAGTTCTAGTTGTTGGGAGTCAAAATATAGGTAATACAAGTGTACAGGCTCTGGGATCTCCAATCTAGGCTTGTGTATTTTGAATTTATTTATTTTTTAGGAAATTATGAGGGCGTGCCTACAATTTGCACCATCGTAGGGTGTTCACATAAGGGAATATGGATTTATAACTTGAACTTGTTTATTTGATAGATGATAATGCCTTAGCTTAACTCAATTTATATAGAGGACCAAATATAGCTATAATAGATGTGTACTAGTATGTGAGGTTAGAGGAGGAATCAATGATCAAAGTAAATTATAAGTTTGATAGGAGTTTGTTAAGTGAACCAACTAAAAGTATTTCAAACTAAGAATTAGGAAGGTACCTACAACCAAATACCAAAGCATTAGATAAATCTCTTCCTCAATTTAAGCATACCCATGTTCAATTGGAAATAAGTATGGCTACTAGACACCTACTAGGTCATGTACAATTCAATTCAAGTCTAGAGGTTGGTCTTCACATAATGATTTTTTTAGAGAACACCATTTGTAATGAGTACAATATTGGTAATATAAAACATTCAGAGGATCGAAATGATAAAAAACTATAGTGAGGTGAATGATATACAAAATGATGAAAAGAAACCTAGTAACAATGTAATCGATCTTGGAACAATTTTGTGGTTAGTGATAAAGTTAAAGAAGAAGAAAAATAACAAAATGGTGACACTATCAATTTAGTAAGATGATGTACAAAAGGAATAATGGTTGAAAATGCAGCAAGATGATGGAGCTTAGTGAAATGAAGTCGCCTTCACTAAGTGGGCCCGCAGGCAAATTCTGGCGCAAAGTCTATTTTTAGACTATGTCTATTTTTAGACATATGGAGCATGGTCCGGGGATTGCAATATGTTATTCTTGGAGTATTGGTCATGTTGGTAAAAATAGATGGACCTCTATTTTTGGACCTATAGGTCGAAGTCTATTTTTAGACTGCCTATCCTAAAATAGGGAAGTCAAATATTATTTACCCTTAATAATATTTGGACTCTAAACTTCAGTTTACTCTCTTGGAGCACTTCAGTTCGAGCTACAGAAGTGGCTCATGCATCTGAAAGAGGAATTATGCTATTCCTAGGGGTTTGGTGAGCTCATGCATGGTTGACTTCAGTTAGGACTTCAGTGGCAGAATTTTGGTGGAGTTGATGAGACAGTTGGTGGAGTTGTGTTCGGTTTAACTTAGTTGAACTAGTTGAGATTAGTTTAACTAGATAATCAACTAGTAATGAGTGGAGTGAATTAAATATTATTTAATTCATTAATTAGTAACTCATTATTCAACTCAAGAACACACCAGTTCACTACAGTGCATGGACAGTTCAGTGGAGACCAGTGAAAGAGGTAGATGAAAGGGTGGAGTTAGCTATCAGTGGCGACATCAGTTGTGCATGAGATTTGCACCACACTTGGAGGAATTGCCCATGATGATTGCACTGTCAAGCCAAGGAGATTCGAACCTTGGATCTCTATTTAGATAGGCCATGATTGCGCAATAGAGGCAAGGAAATTAGTGGTGAGTTTTGAACCAGTAACCTGTTCAAAACCAAGCTAGTTTGTGTGTAACTTTATGAGATAGTACTGAGTACTTGTGAGGAGTATTGTACTGATTTTGTTACATGATTTATCCATTATAATATACACAATAGCTGCGGGGTTTTCAGCTATAAGCTTTCCCCATACATACCGTGTTAATGTGTATGATGATTTGATGTGCTATCGCTTGTTTTATTTCCGCATGTGTGATGATCTGAGTGGAAGAGATTATGTGTTGCATATGAATTCGAATTGATATGTGATCAGGATAATCTCGGTGGATAATTAATCATTATTCAGCAAATTTCTACAATAATATCTAGCACTCCAAAGAAAATATGAGCATTAACAAGGATGCATTGGATATCGTAACATAGAGGCATATAATAGTGTAAATGAAGACTTTCATAATTACATGATATGTAATTCACATTTAGTCATCTGGTTAAAAAGAAACATATTGTATATTAATATTTGGATGTGGTCGTCTATATTATTGTAGTAAGAGGATGTAACCATATTCATTTATAATCTACACTGATTATGAGGAATGTGTTGGTCAAAATAGTTATATAATTTAATTTAGTTAAATGTTAAAAACATGGCCTAAGATCAATACTTACCCAAGTCATTCAAAAGTTACAAATAATTGAATAAAGCTCACCACATAACAAACTTCAACAAAATATTGACATTTTACCAACATTACACATTCGACACAATAAATCATATATTTCATCATTTGATGATAGATGGTAACATGTTCAATTCACACGACTTATAACGATTTAATTCTATAAAATGACTAATCGAACATGTATTAGGGAAAATATGTTTTTTAAAGATAAATTATATGTGTCAATGCTAAAAGTGTTGTTATTTCCCACATATTTTTTGTCTTTTACATATAGCATTTTGACATTATTTGAAGTCACCTACTAATACTAGAATCGTTGCTCGTAGAAACATATATAGTGATGTATATTAGTAAAGGAATATAACTAGTATGTAGCAATAAAGTCATTGTAAATTACAATGTATTTATTGTCCATTATTTTTTTTATTAATCAAATTTGTTGTTAATATCAATGACTTTAATTTTGTCTTTTAATTTTGATACGACAATACAAGCAAAAACTAAAGTTATGTAAATAGTGTTATAATTTCATCAAAGGTGTTTCTCTATGGAGTTGTTCGGGCAAACATTGTTTTCATCCTCCAATGAGTTAAAAATTGACAGGTAGAAAGGGTTTGTGATTACTTGTTGCCAACCCCTTCGCCTCATACAAGGTTTGAGTCTTGGAGGAAGAGACAATGATGAATGGAAGCTCCTTGAAACAAATTGACTCTACTTGGAAATGACATAATCAGAAAACTTAGTCAAACTTGTTGGACTCGGGAATTTCATTGTTAATGTCTCATAAACCTAAGAATTCAAGTTGCTATGTTAGTCCACCACACCTTTAGGAAACCAAAGTGTTATTTCCCTCTTTGCACTCTCAACTGTGTCACTACCATGGATAACATTCCTTCTAACCCCTACAACAAAGTCACCTCTAATAGTTTCGAGTTCAGGTGTTGCTGGATTTGTAGCTTTGATAATTTCCCTACCAGTTGCAACAACACCTTTCCCCTCCCATACCACAACTACAACAGGGCCAAAATTTATGTACTCTTCCAATCTAGGAAGAAATGGATTTGAAGACAAATCCTTGTAGTGTTTCTTTGCAAATTATCTCTCTATGGCCACCATCTTAAGACATTTCAAAATAAATCCCTTCTTCTCAAACCTAGATATAATTTCTCTTACCAATCCATGTTGCATGTTGTCAAGCTTGATCATGATGAAGGTCTCCTTCATAATGAATCTGTCGAGAGTTCAAATAGCAAGCAAATCCTAGGTTTCTCGACACAGACATGGATACAATGATGCATAGTTAGAATTCTACCTACCTTGACGCGCAGCTAGAATCGTACCTAGCAACACTCACTAGCATAATTTGATGAATTGATCCATGAATTTGACAAATGTTGTGTGAACTTAGAATAAATGACACCTAGAGAAGGGAGTTGTCACATGGCGTCCTTCCCTTGCATGTTTAACGCATGTAGTCTATAAAAAATAAATATAAAACATGTCACTGTGCATTATAATGTGGAAAATGCGTACTATACCAAGGTTTCTTTTGGAATTATTAAAACAAGATTGGAGCGCACACTAGCTTCACTTTTCACTGATCACTGCTTTGATAGGGAATCATTTCACCATTGATAACTAACTTCTCCCGATTCCCTTATGTTTTTGGCAGTTGACATTAACCACATATTTTCCAATTATGTGACTTGCTTAACAAATAGATCATGGGTAACACTCTAAACTTCACCCATAAATATAGTCAATGAGATTATAATGCAAGATTTGTATTGATCCAATAATAAACATTAAAAGATTAGGATATAATGTTACCATAGCAAATATAACACCATTAAACTTTAGACTAACTCAAAAAATAACAATACTCAAAACTACCAATACAATTGTGTGAAATAATCAGCCACTTTAATATTCATACACCATTATAATAAAATTGTATGATGCTCAATGTAAAACATAATTTTGGGATTCTAATAAACATAAAAAGTAACAATGAGAACCATCCAAATAAAAAGTAACAATGAGAACCATCCAAATGTGATAACGAGGGACGATAGAATTTTGAAAGGTATTCTATTGATTGGTTTGACTCTCTTCAACGATAATGTGAAAAGATTCCCGAGGCAACTCAGTTGATAAAGAAACATGATACGGTTCAATGGAACTTATTATCACAATTTCTTCAAGATAATGCCACTTCAAATGTGTGCCCCCTCCTCATTTATTTTAATATGTGGAATGATTTAAGTTCGTTTAAAAAAAAAATAATTAATTAATTGAAAAATTAAAAATATCATATCATCAAAATAACACTCTTTGTCACTTGAATAAAATATTAAATATGATAAAAGTCTCGTTGTCACTAATATAAAATATTAAATATGATAAAAGGAAAAGATGACTTTCAAGGAAGTTATTATTATTATTTATATTTATTTTTAAGATTTTTTCATTATTATTTTGTTAGATATTTTTAAATATATTGGAAATTTTTTATATTTTTATTTATTTAATTTATGGTAAATTTATATTTATGTTATTATAATAATATTTTGTTTAAGTTTTATCTATATAAGTTATGTTGGGTGGTTGGGTAGAATGATTATTATCTTCCCCATCTAGATTTAAAATTTTAGTTAGTGATATAACGTGCTATAATGCCTAGATATATTGTTGTGATGTCTTTGTACCTATAAATATTATTTTATTGGCTTTGAGTCTTGTGAATTCTTAAATGAGTATAAATATGAGTTGGTGTAGTACCAACAATCTCTCTCTAACCCTCAACCTAATTAGGGGGTTGATTTTTTTCCTCATAAAATAAAAATGTGCGTGTTGTCTAGAGGAATTCGCAACTGGGTTGGGCTTGTATTTGCATGAGGTCGATTTTGACTACCACCACTATAACCTCTAGGTGAACCCATATGTGCCCTCACGCACAATCCACATGGTACATCATAAAATTTAAACCTCGAACATCAAATTTGCACATTTTCATAGCATGGCGATCACTAATCAAACTACACCCCTCAAAGTTATTCCTTTACATACATTAAAAAACATAAACATTAGTTTTTAGTTTTGTTGGATTAAGAATTTGTCTTCTAACTTTTATATTTTTATCGCATATATTGATCCAGATTTATGCAGGAACACAACATAATACAAAGATAACCATAAATACAAAGATGCAGTGGAAATATAACTTCATTTTATTAATATCAAATGACTTAAATATGCTTACAAATGGAATGAAAATAAACTAGTTAGGGCGTTGGTACCTTATCTCTGAGAAGAGATGTGCTGACTACAGGTTGTGTTACAATGAGGCTCGAAGGCCTATTTATTATTGAGAAACAATGGAAAACTCTAAACATCCAAAATCCTAACCTTAGGAGATGAAACACCAGACTATGGACCCTGTCGGGGTAAATTGGTACATCAATTTCCCGGGGTTGTAAATTTGGCATACTATCTCTATTTGACGCACATGATACATCGTTAGAAAGATCTATCCGAGGAATACAACTATTTATAGTGAATATTGAGTCTTTGACTCCTATTTGACAAACATTTCATGTTCAAAAACCATCGTTTAGCGCCTCAAAACAGCCCCGGAAGTTCATGACCTAAAAAACTGCTAAAAATAGTAAACTGCGCTACAATTAAGGAAACTGAAAAAAATGAAAGAAACAATGGTGGGGCCCCAAGTGGAATAGGCAGTAGTGGGAATTTTAAGGATGGAAATTTATCTTAAATATTAGAAACCTTGGCAAATCTTACTACTCCATAATATGCAAACTATAAAATGCATGGTGATATTTTCGTAAAAATATTCAAACTTCTAATGGTTTTATATAGTATGTATAAAATTTTGACAATTTTTATGATAATATATTTTTTTCTTGTAAAATTTGGGCAAATCATTATTAGGAAAAAATGGGAATTAACGAATCTTGTTTTTGGAAAAAGCATGGAAAATTAGCCCATCTCCGAATATTTGCCCCTAAATTTTTTCCTGATAAGCTGGTGGCCACCAATATCCACCTAGATCACACACACACACACACATATATATGTGTGTCAGTCTAATTAAAATAAACAAATAAAATCCGACGATTATTTGGGCCCATGAAGAAGAGGCTGGTTAGAAGATTAAAGCATTTTATTTAGCACCGAAAAAGGTGGTAAACACCCTAATCAAACAATATTGGTTCACCCAACGAAAGAGAAGGAAAATAAGCTTTAACAAAATAAATGGTCAAGAGTAAGGAAACATGGAGGTTGATGCATTTAAAATATAAAATAATTATTTTAATACTAGCAATTTCCCCTAAAGGTGTAAAGATACACCGAAGGAATAGAAGATTTGGGAATATTATTTGAAAAACTAAACTTTTTTCAAAATTTAGAAAAACAAATTATTTCGAATGTAATTCAATTTTATATTCCAACCACATATTTTTATTTTATATAAATTTTCTAACTAGCAATTTTAGACAATGTAAACCAATCACCACTCTTGTGAAAGTTCCATAGTGAATAATTATGGAAATTGTCCTTTGCCCTCACCAACTCACTCCATCTCTTCACAACACCCATAACCAACATCATCAATTCTCACATGTGATAAACTGGATTAAACCAACACCATGAATTATTCAATGTGATATGTTGAATTTATGGTGAATAGGCATACTTTATTTATAAAAAATATAAAAAATATTTCTCATTAAAAAAATAATCATATTTATAAAAGAATAAAAAAAGCATAATCATAGGGAATAAAAAAATATCTAAACAAAAAATTGATGTGATTCATACTTTCCTAACCATATAAAAGTGAGTATGAATGAATGCACCACACTCTACTTTCTCATTTCCATTGGCCTCAAAACCTAGCGATGGATTGACCATACTGCTTCAAAATACATTACAATCAAGACACTAAATCACTATTGTTACATCTTACTAAATACAAATTTGATGTGATTTGTACTTTCCCAACTATAAAAGTGAGTATGAATGAATCCAACACACTCTACCTTCCCATTTCCATCTACCTCAAATTTAGTTAGCCATAGATTGACCATGTTGCTTCAAAATACATTACAATATCACATTGAATCACTAGTGCTACGCCCTAATATGTACATGAGACATGCCTTATGATATAAAATCATCTTATAAGGATGCTTCTGCCTTCAACAGTGACTAAATTTCAAAAAAATAACTAAGGTGCATGGATTGGTCATAATTCTCATGTTGTTGTCAAGAAGTGGACTGATTATAATGCTTATATTATTGACAAAAAATCATAACCAGTTCTTGAGCTTTTTGTTGTTGAGATGCTTGCTTAGCATTATTTGGTGGCCTTCCAACTCCATGCTTTGGTGATTTGAGAATGGGCTATAGTTTATATATTGTGCATGTAAGTATGTTAGAAAACCACTAATCTGGAGCATGAGGGTTATGGGTTTTCAATTTCTTCTGCAATTGTGATATATCTTGCAGCACGATGTAAATAAATTCCTTCTTGAGAGCATTGGGGAGTCAAGGAACATTGATCCCTTTGGAACCATTTTTCTTAATTTTTGTTATCTTCGTTGTATTATTCCTCCCATCCAAAGAGCAACAATTATAAGCTAAGTGTGGAGTGATTAGGTCGTAGTCATCATAGGCATATTTACCCCACGTATCACCAATACACTTGTAAGGTATTGATGACAAGAGACAATTTCCAGAGTAGGAATAATTCATGTCTCCTATTCTAGATTAGCTCTTATTATCCATCAATAAGAGTTGTTGGTTTTTCCTTTTTATTTTTTACAATTTGACCAGATTTTGAAGCTCTTTTCAAATAAGTAATTTAAAATATTGTATACCCTTATATGTACAACATATAAATTATCGATCATAAGGAAAAAAATTGTCATTTTCAGTCACTTTGAATGGTTGAGGATGTTTCTTTATGCAATATAAATTCCACATCTTAAAATAGGCCCTCTGTAGATTCTGTATCCAATGAGCAATTTCAAATAATGGACATGTCATCTATGTTTATTTGACTTTAATAGTCAAATCTTGACATTTTGTGGGATTTTGGGTAAGACTAATAGTCTTCTCGTCATACTCTTGCATATTGTTCTCAACCATATCTTCTCTGAATCGAGTAGCAGAACATAGAGAACCCACCACTCTTATGGTGATTTCCTCAAGTGGAAGAATTATAATTGGAAAATCAACCTAGAGCACATTGGTGCTAGTGGTATGTCCTTTATATAATGGTGTATCAAGGCACACATCAGCCAATGAGTTATGACGTATATACTCATTCTTAGCTGTAACATCTTTGAATATCATTTGGTTAGGTCTGACACCGTGTGCAGAAGAAAATTCTTGTGATCTACTTTCACATGCAACAGGAAACCTCAGAAGCCACAGAGCACTATTTGGTGCATGTTTTAGAATATTGTACCATGTTATGAATATATCGGGATGTCTTTTGTATAGTTGATTAAATTAGGATTTTTTCTTTCTTTCTTCCAGTAGTCGATAATCTAAACACTTTAGATGGCATATATGGTTTGAAGCATCTTGATTTTTCTACTTGTAATCATTGAAAAAATAACAATGTGGCATGTGTAAAATCTCCTCGGAATATATATGTGATAGTATGTAGGTGAAGCAAACTCGTTTGTCACTAAATAGTCAATACAATTGGCACCAATAGTTCCAGGAAAACCCATATATGAAACTTGAATGTGGATTGGTTTCATTACAACAATTTCAGTTTGAACACCCTTCGTATACCCATTCAATTTGATAAGAACTTGAATATGAGATTGAGATATCATCCATGCAATCACATCAAATGAAAGGGAAGAAAGATCAATGAAGTGTTCTACCTTTGATTATATATGGTGTCTCCACTTGCTGCCATCACTCTGACTCAAAGCATAGAAAAATACCTCAACGTTCTCTTGATTATGCATACTAAAAACAAAACCCATGAGGTGTGAAAGTGGATGGTTACCAAAATCATTATTGACATACCCCACCTTAAGCCTATCACTACCACTATCACCTTTCACAGGAAAATGAGGAGGGTGTCCAAAAAATTGAGTCCAAAATGAGATGCAAGAAGAAGGCAAAGCTCTGCATATTTCTGTTTCATTTCTAAAGTCAAAATTAGTTCAAAGAGATAAGAAATTGCATGAAATGGTTGCGTGCTTGGAAGAACTAGCATATTTATCCACCACCTTACAATTGTCTCAACTTCAACAAACTTATTGTCACAATCCTCCCAATCATAAACACACTACAAAGTGTGCAGTAGGTTGTAGACTGCTTCTGGAAAATCAGGACGCAGTAACAAAGCTTTCTTGTAACACTTAATAGCAACTTCAACAAGACAACTATCTATTATGAAATCAGCTCACAAAATAGAAGAAAAGAGAGACCAACAACTTAGAAATAAACCTATTTGAGGGGGAAGCCTCCTTTACATTACATAAATGAACAATTATTGGATGATAAAAATGACAAAACCTCCTTTCTATATGTAGCAGTCCAATGGGTCACAATATAATCCTAGCCGACATAGCAATAACAATGTAAGGGCACAACAATAACAATAGTGGGCTTCTATGGAGCACATTAATAATAATATGGGGACTACATGGGCACACCAATAACAATAAGGGGGCTATACTAACAATAAAAATAATGGGATACACTAGTATTATAGGGACCTAACATGTCCCTTTCCTTCAAACAAGTGTTGTCCTCAATGCTTGATTACTTCTAGATGCTTCTCTATAAAATTCTCATCCTCCCATGTGGAATCTTCAGTGGGTAAGTTCTTCCACTTACTAAGATACTCTAAAATTGATCGATTTTGTAGTTTTCAAGTTCTTTTTTCCGTGACCGCATCAGGTTCCAATATGATTTTTTCTTCCTCTTCAAGTTCTGGAAATATTGCTTGAACTAGGAAATTGTCACCTATAACCTTCTTTAACAATGAAACATGGAAAATTGAGTGCACTCGGGAAGATGCAGGCAGCTCCAATTTTCATTCCATCGTACCAATCTTTTGCAACACCTTGTAAGGACCATAGTACTTTAGCAATAATTTATTATACTTCTTAGCTTGCTTGAGGGACATTGATTTGTATGGTTGTAATTATAAAATTAGCTAGTCACCTACATCAAAAATTCTTTTGTTGTGATGTTGATCTTCTCGTTGTTTCATTCGATTCTGCACCAAAGTTAGGTTTTCCTTTAAGAGTGGGAGAACTTGTTATTGATGCTCTATGTGATCTTCCACTGCTTGATCGTCCATATTAGCTTTAATTTCATCCTTAAAACCATTGACCTTAGCTTCCATGCCATTCATCTTAGCTTCCATGCCTTTTTCTTGTTTTTTAGGAGGTCGATATTGAAACTTAATTATCTCTGCGATTTAGGATCTTCAATATCTGAAATGTAGTTATGTAGTACCCCTTTGAGTCTTCTTTCCAATGCCATAGGTCAGGTCTAATTTGGATTCCTCAAGACCAGTTTATGCTCGATCTCCTAGAATTTCCTACTTATGGGATGGTTCAGTATAGCACAATTGCACGGTGTGCCACGTGTCACTGTTTCGACCTTCGGCTTTGAAATTGATACACAAGAAACTACAATTCGTGCATTTTCATCCACGTCTTACAAAATTCCAATTAGATGCCTAAAAAAAATGTTATGATTATTTTCCCTTGGTCACCTTCTTGAGATGAAATGGAGCCTGCAAAAACCCTAACTTTCACAGATCATATCTCTGAAAATATGGCGAACCAAGATTTGAAATTTTTACACGACATTCCTCAGGATTTCTTATCAAATGGGTTTTTACTTTTGCTTCTGCACCTTCGTATAAAATAATTTATAGATAAAATTCCACAATGAACCATTTCCAACAACGAAACCCTAGAATCCAAAGCTCTGATATGAAATGTTATGAGACTGACTCACAAAATAAAATAAAAGAGAGATCAACGACTTAGAAATTAATCTCTTTGAGGGGAAAACCTTTTTTACATTACATAAATGAAAAATTCTTGGATGATACAAATGAAAAAACCTCTTTTCTATATATAGGAGTCCAATGGGTCACAATGTAATCCTAACCGACATAACAATAACAATGTAAGGGAACAATAGTGGGATTCTATGGGGCACAATAATAATAATATGGGGACTACATGGGCACAAAAATAAAAATAAGGGGGTTATACTAACTATAACAATAAGGGGATACACTAGTATTATAGGTACCTAACACTATCCTTTAAGGTTGAAGCAAGGTTGGCATGACCTTCTACCATGGCATGTCTGATTTTTACAACAAATATATAATCTTGTATTGCTTCATTAACTCAACCCATCTCTTTAAGTGTATTTCCTCTTTTAACAAGACCATTAGCTGTTGTAGGATCTATATGGAGAACTTCATTATGAAAAGTATTTGCTTCCATATAAAGACCCTATTTTTTGTATTTTGTTGCCAAATTGTTATATGGATCAAACAAACCAGTTGTAACTACTTCCGGGATGACAGTGTGTTTGTAGTTTGCTATTTCCAAATCCAATTGAACTTGTTCATAAATAACACTGGCTAAATTCCCAGAGAAAATTGCACAATCAAGACACCATTGGATACAACCACAAAATAAAACCATTGTGGTCATTAATGCAATTTCCTCCAACCAGTCATTCCACGTGGCCATGATATTCATAGTGATATGGTGAACTTATCAATTTAATATGCGTCATGATATTTGTAGACCTTCGTGTGCCATGATATTTACAGACCTGTGGAGGCCTGAATGGAACGAGAATTCCAACAGGTATCAATGTACCATGGGGGTAGATGTCATTGATGTACCACCGGGACAGATGTCGCCCAACAAGAAAAAGGGTAGACAATAGTCACTTAAACCAAGAAAAATACCACATCTTTATTCCTCCCCTTCACTCATCATATGCAACCCTATATCACTATTCTTATTTTTTTTACATTTCCTAGATTTATTTTCATTGGGTATATATATATATATATGTTGGTAAAAAAATATTATCAATTACTCTGTGGGTCCAAAAATACATATAATATTTTGCTGAAATTTTAAATTATCAATTTTTAGAAAATCCTATCTCACTATTCTTACATTTTACATTTCCTAGATCATATTTTCGTTGGATATATATATATATATATGAATTTAATATAAATTTCCTTTTCTAAAAAAACTAATGCCAATTACTCTGTGGGTGATCATTTAAAATTCCAACAAAGTATTATATGTGTTTTTGGACCCATCATATTTGTTTCAGAAAAGGAAATTTATATTAAATTCATATGTTTTGAAATGTTACTAGTTTTAATGGAAATATGGTAGGTGTTACACCATTTTTTGGTCATCTAACCGATTATCATTAGATGGACCCAAGTACACCATGTAAGACCAATTTTACCCTAAGTAAAATTACTTTCACTATGTAAAATAACTTAATAAACCACATTTATTAAGTTGCTTATGGTCTAAATAGGAAACCCCAAAAGGAAATATTAAACAAATCTATATTTGTTTGATTTTCTTCATGGAATAATTAATTAAAAAATAATTTAATTATTATTCTGGGTCATATTTAACCCAAAACAAAGAAATTAATTAGATAAATCCTTATTTATCTTCTTATTTTCTAGGAATAATTATTTAAATCTTATTTAAATAATATTCCTTGTTAAATATGACTAAATCATTTATAAATAGTTAAATAAATCATTATTTATTTAATTATCATTCAACCACTTCCTTAAAATAATAAATAAATCATTTATTTATTTATTATTTACAAATAAAGGGATTTGACCCAAGTCAAATGCATTTTCCCTCCAACAAATATAATAAAATATTTCATAAAGGGTGGATCTAGATTTGGTTAATATTATTTTAATCATGCACCAATATTTAGAATGACCCAATATTTTGTTATAAATAGAAGGGTTTTCCCATTCATTTGTCACCTTTTGTTTCCTATTAGATCACTCTGGATCTATGCTCTTGGTCTGACTTTGAGCCATTATCATTGTCAAATTTTCCATTATTTCACTTTGTGAGCTCCCTTTGAGTTCTATGTTTGTCTGGGTTTTCTACACCAATAAGAGAGAGAAATTCTAGATCTGAAGTGCTGAGGACTTTCAAGAACCCATCCCATTGAGGAAAATTGGAAACACTTTTCTTGTTTTCCTCTCAGGTGCCCTTAATATAAAAATTATTTCAAAAATATTGTTCTTGTCTTGTCTATTGGATGCATGGAGCAAAACTTTATTTTCACTGCTTAATGTCTTTTTATGCATAGATCTGGATTTTTGCAGCATTTGTCTTGATCAACTAACTTCAGATTTGAAAATATTGACAGCCATATTTGATGTTAGGGATATTTTTTATGCGTAGCTAAAGTGGTGTTTTTTCGTACACTTCGACAAAATATTCATACTAACAATTGGCGACTCCACACGGGTTTTCAATTACGACCGCTGTCGTTTTTCATATTCCTGCATATCCAGCTGCTTCAAACCCTAGGGTTTCTTTTCAGCTTTTTGTTTTTTCTATTTTTATGTCGTTTTTTACCTATAAAACCCTCAAACATTAAAATTTCTAACTTCCGTGTGTTTCTGGCTCTATTGCGTAGGTAACTGACATCAGCCGCAATTGAGACAGCAACTTTTTCTGAAATCTGCCGCCGAGACACCCGAAACTACAGGTCACACTTTTTGGCCTAGAACCCGCGACCTGGACTGCAGGACGCACTTTTCAGCCTAGAATCTACGACCTGGACGGAAAAAAGGTCAGAACCTGTGACTTGCACTTTTTTTTGCAATTTTTCAACAATTTTTCTGGGTTTGTCTGAAGCTTCTGTAAGGGATTTCCAGCCTCTGTCTTCGCCCGTTTAGACCTGTTTCTGATCTGTTTTACTCAACTAAGTGGGAATATAGCCCCTTAGGGCTTTAGTACCCTCCACCTTTTGTGGAAGAGTTTTAGCTGCTTTATCCGTTTGAATTTTCAGAGTTTCAGCCCTTTTCTTTTCATATCTGATACCTCACTTTCAGATCCCTTTTATATCAGCTCTTCTCCCTTTCAAATCACCTCTTATAGTTTTGTTTGGGTTAGCCTCTAGGGTCCCCTCCTTGTCTCTTCTACCTTTAGTTGATTTCCTCCTTTGTTGCAGCAACCTTGCCTCTGTCTCTTTGTTGTTTTCTGCACCTCTTTTTCAGCAGATTTCTCCTTTAGATCCCTGTCCCTCACAACCTTAGATCTATTGGCCTCTTTTTAGTGTGTTTTGACTAGATTTGTTTCCCTCTTTTAGACTAGTTTTGAGAGACCCGCCTTCTTGGGTTAGATCGATGCATTGCTAGCTGTTAATTTTCTGTTATTCCAACATTATTTACTGTTCTATGCAGATTTATTTTCAGTTACGCATCACCCTTTTTATTTTACTCTCAAAACATCTGGGTTTAAAAATTAAAATTAACACACGCCACACACTGACCCTAAGTGAAGAAGATCCTGGTTAACACTGCCAGGCAAAGACTTTAAAATCAATTGACACTGCACCTCTCTGCCCTTGTTTCGACATTGTAATCACTTGATTATGCACCTCTTTGCCTTTGTCGTTCATTCTTCTTCCCTTTGTGCTGTCATCATTGCACCCCCAAGGCGTATATCCCAGAGACTTCTTGGCCTTCACCCTCAGTTTCCGGTTGTTCAACTTGCTCCTTCCCGCCGTCGTCGAGTTAGTCCTCCCCCGAGTCTTCACTCCGACTCCTCTTCTGATTCTTTGGGTTCTCTCCCTACTACTGGTTCTCCCCTTGTTCCCTTCACCATGTCTAGTCCAGGGCCTGACGCTAGCAGTAACCCCAGCCCTAATGCTGGGACTGTTACTAGTAGAACTGCCACGGGAACTACCTCGACTGTCCCTTTGCTCCCCTATATGGTAGGTCTCAGTCTCCCCGATTTCAATCAGTTGATCAATGATCCTATCCACCACGATGTTATTTGGCCTGCTATGCCAAACAAGCTCCCCTCCGACATTCCCAAGTTCGAAGGCCTTGCTGGAGAAGATCCCTCCAACCATATCTGATCTTTCCACATGTGGTGTTCCTCCAATTCCATTACCGATGATTCTATCCGTCTTCGGTTGTTCCAACGCACTCTTACAAGCGAAGCTTCTAAGTGGTATGTTGACCAAATGCCTCTTCCCATACCACCTTTGCGACCCTTGCCCACGCCTTCTTATCTTATTTCTAGCTTCCCCCTCATTATGAAACTACATCGAACTTTTGACTTCTTTCCGTCAATTGTCTGCAACCCACCTATTCGATCATGTTAAGGAATGACGAAGAAGAAAGATCATATGCCAAGCCCCTACCTTCGAAGACCATGTCTACATGGACTGGTTCCTTAGATCTATCTTACCCACCATCGGAAAAGATTTCGCATCACATTTTCCTCAAACCGAAGAAGCCGCCCTCCAAATAGACTTGAAATATGACTTGATATATGCTCTATCTGGTTATGTTTATACCGTCCTTCCTGACCTCCCCAGACCCAATGGCACTAACGCACCGGGTGCACCTCATGCCATCGACGGTATCATTGGAGCTCTCTCTCATCCATCCGCTCAACCTCCCATCAGCTATTGTTTTCCTGGGGGAGGGGGCACCACTTCCTCCACTTATCTCCCTCCCGGTAGCACGCATCCAGGATCTGGCATGCCTCCTCTTTCTACCCAACCCCCTATTTACCACACTGTTACCCAACCTCATTATCATCCATATCCACAGTCTAGTGCTCCAACTCCTCTAGCATTAGCATCCCTGCCTCCCTTGTCTTCTCAACCCCCGCAACAGCAGCCACCACCCCCTCAAGGGTAGGTGTATGCCCAGTAGGGCGCGACTAATCCTCCTCCCTCCAAAGCGATGAAGGAAGAAACTTCACATCAATCCACTCCTGGTAATCCTAGACTTCATTCTCAAAATAATGCACCTAACACTCTTAACCAGCAACAGGGCACTCAGCCCAAGCAGGACAAGCATGTTCCCACGAACCAGCCTTCTTCTTGTTATGGTGTTTATGGTCATTCCACTCATGATTGCCCCCTTTTACCACAGATGCGGTAGATATGGAAGTCTCAAGCCACATTGTGAGGACATCATGCCTCCTCTACTGCTCCCCCCAATGTGGCCACTTCTCAATCGACTGTGTTTACCAATCCTTTCCCTTAGCAAAGGTTCATGGCTACCCAACCACCTCACGGACCGGTAACCGCTCAACCTCCTCCATCTGGTACCTCTGATTACCAAATCCTCATGATGAACTCTGACCAACCTATAACCGTCAACCTTAACCTTCAAACTCAGTCTCGTCCGTACCCCCAGCCTCCTGCTCCATCTATCCCCGAGTCACCTTCTTCAAGTTCTATAGAGCCTCTTTCGACAACTAATGGTCCCTTGCATATCCCTTAGCCCAAATCCGAGGTTCATACCAAGATTCCTAAGGGACCATTATGCCAAAATGCTGCTTTTGACCGAGCTACCCATTCATATAGCATAGTATATGAGCTGGCCCAATCTCCTGCTGCCATTTCAATGCTGGAACTCCTCTAGTCATGCCCCTCTCAAATAAAAGCTCCACTATCTACCATGGGCGCTGTAGATCCAACAGATGACCAATTGATTGTTTTCGATGCCCATCAGTCAGAGTCTCCTCCTCTTCCTACTTCCGTAGCTTTCCAAATCCCAGTCAAAATCCAGAACACTAACATTTCCTGGTGCATCATTGATGAGGGGGCATCCACCTGTGTGATGTCCGCTTCGGTTTGGAAACAACTCGGATCTCTTGAGTTGGCCCCTTCCACGATCACTCTTCGAGCGTGGGATGGCCACGCCTCCCAGCCCATTGGCCTTTTCTGTGGTATACCACAAGCTGTCTTTCTCGCATAATGGAAAGATAGTCACCATTGACCAGTTGACATACCATGAGCCGAAATCTCAGACTTCCCCTGAGACAATCACCTCTCCCATAGCCAATAAGTAAACTGTAGATTCTTTGACCAGTGTCTCTCCTGGCATCTAAAAATACTCCTCTTTTCTTGGAACCTTCCCTGGTCTTCCTCCTCCTCCTGTCTCCGACCCCAGCTCATCGAATGTTTGCATGATGAAATCGTCTTGGGCTGCTCTTGTTACACTAAAAATTGTCACCTTGACATTCTGTTAACTGTATGAGCTCATTAACACTCATACATATCTCCTCTACAAGTCTTACAACCTTTAATCCTCATGTCAAGCCCTGAAACAGGAGGGAAAACCCTAAAAATCTCTAAAATTTTGGGTACGCAGGTAACATGAAGCCTGCCTGCATTCCTGGCTTGGGTACGCAGGTAATGCATGGCTTACCTGCATTCTAGAATGGAGTTTTCCTTTGGAATGCCTGCGTACCCTCCTCAAAGTAAAAAAGGCAAGAAAGTAAAGTCAAAAAAGTGATTGAGGTCAATTCTAGAAGGTTCTAGATGAAATTTTTTTGGGATTAGTACGCTTTGATAAGGTGCATGTATCCCTCACCTTATGGAACTAATCCCTTGATGTGAGGAGTCTATCCCTTTGAAGGAGGATTCTATCCCTTAAAAAGTGGAATCCTAACCTCCTCATCTTCTCTATAAAAGGAGGCATTGGGTAGCCTCAAAGGGTTAAGTTTTTGGAGATTGAGATTTTGGGGATTGAGAATTGGAGTTCAAGATTTATGTGTGATTGAGTTGAAGTGCTGTTGAGATTTAGTACTCTTCCTCCCTTTTTCAATCTTGTGTAAAAATGAAACCACTCTGAAGCATAGTTTTTATCTGTTTCAAGCTTTTGTAAAAATGAAACCTATCTTGAGTCAATTTCGGTTATTATTTTCAAGACTCGTTAAACTCATGAAAATCCCGAGATAATTTTGCTATCTTTCATTCTTGTAAAACACATGAAAATGCTGAGTTCTTTCCGTCTATTCCTGCTCGTAAATTAAATTGAAAGTCGGCCACAAGAGTATATTTTTATCCCTTTTTCGAACTCGTTAAAACTTACGAAAAAGTGAAAACCATGAGTACATTTTTATCCCTTTTTTGAACTCGTTAAAATTTACAGAAAAAGTGAAACTACTGAGTATACTTTTATCACTTTTTTGGACTCTTGAAAATTACGAAAAAGCGAAACCCTGGAGTTCTCTTTTAAGCCCTTTTCAGACTCTCTAAACATGAAAATATTGTTGAGTACTTGACTATTCGAACTTGTTAAAGTAAATGAACGGTCGTCCTTTCAGTATAAGTTTACCCCTTTTACGGACTGAAATGGACTATTTACGAAAAAGGTATACGTTGACTAATTATGGTCAATAGAGTTCTCTCCCGCATTATTTTATCCTTTTTCGGGCTCGAGAGACTAAATTTACGAAAAAGTACACCCATGGAGTTTTCTTAAGTTTTTTCTTCTGACTCCCTAAAATTGAAAAACACCGAGTTTCTCCTATACTGGACTCGTTAAAATTTAACAGTAAAGGACCTGTTTAATTTTCAAACAAGAACGAACCACTCCTTCTTAGGGTTCGAATCTTAAACTAAGTTGGACTCATCCGAAGGATGAGCTTATAAACAAGAAAATGTTATCCTCCTCAAGCTTGTCAAAAATAAAGAGGTACTTGCCAGAAATGGTGGGGGAAAAGAGAGAAAAATGAGCCTGTTTGTTACATTTTGATTATTCGGAAAACCGTTAACCACTCTTGAACACGACACTTTTTGTCCACCTGGGTTGGGAAATCCTTTGCCTAACAGTTAATCAAACCATATTGAAAGTCTTCAGCTGGTTTCTGGGTATTAGCTTTGGGTCAATTTTCACCAAGCCATCTGCAGTGTCGTTATGTGTTCAAGAGGACAGTTCAAATAAACCATTCATCTGCAAAATATCTGTCATCCATTTTTGACCATCCCTGAGTCAGTCCTTGCCAATATATTTTCAAAACTTGATCTATGATTTTGTGTTGTGGGCTTGCCTACGACAGATCACTTTCTATCGACATCAGCACATTATCTAGGAAGATGATCTAGAAATCATCAGTACCTTGAAATCTGCATGCCTCAATGGCAGGTTTCTCGCCTTCAACGACAGGTTGCATCATTGACCTTTGATCGAATGATTATGTGACATGTTCAACTTCAGCTCATTCATTCACATTTCATGGATTGTACTGAGTACTTTGAGAGCCATTGACATTACTGGTGGTTTCTCTCACACTTGTTAACAGTTCGCATCATTGACTGGTAATCAAGTGGTTTCTACCATGTTCGACTTCGACACATTCAATCACATGGATAGAATCATACTAGTTCGGGAAACAGAAATCAAGACCCTGGATCTAGTTTCTACCATCCAGGTTGCGAGGAATTTTTGTTATTCATTATGCAGTAGACTATTCATTACAGATGGCTGCGTCCATGCTGTGTCTACAATATTGATGTAATATTAAAATCATTTATGTATCAGAACAAGTTTAGTTAGTTTTGATCTGAGTATGGGAATGCCTACCTCAACGATGATATGATTACATATATATATTTTTCATTGAATGTTTTTACAGGTTCCGACCGGGGTGTCCACAGGATGATCCTTGAAATGATAAAGTACTTCACTCTTCATATATGACAGACTTCATCTTCATCTATTCCAGACTTTGCACTTTAGGGGGCAATCTGTTACACTAAAAATTGTCACCTTGACATTCTGTTAACTGTATGAGCTCATTAACACTCATACATACCTCCTCTACAAGTCTTACAACCTTTACTCCTCATGTCAAGCCCTGAAATAGGAGGGAAAACCCTAAAAATCTCTAAAATTTTGGGTACGCAGGTAACATGAAGCCTACCTGCATTCCTGGCTTGGGTACGCAGGTAATGCATGGCTTACCTGCGTTATAGAATGCAGTTTTCCTTTGGAATGCTTGCGTACCCTCCTCAAAGTAAAAAAGGCGAGAAAGTAAAGTCAAAAAAGTGATTGAGGTCAATTCTAGAAGGTTCTAGATGAGAATTTTTGGGGATGAGTACGCTTTGATAAGGTGCATGTATCCCTCACCTTAAGGAACTAATCCCTTGATGTGAGGAGTCTATCCCTTTGAAGGAGGATTCTATCCCTTAAAAAGTGGAATCCTAACCTCCTCATCTTCTCTATAAGAGGAGGCATTGGGTAGCCTCAAAGGGTTAAGTTTTTGGAGATTGAGATTTTGGGGATTGAGAATTGGAGTTCAAGATTTATGTGTGATTGAGTTGAAGTGCTGTTGAGATTTAGTACTCTTTCTGCTGAGCTTTTGAGAGGAAAGATCACATACCTCTTTGTGCTCCTGAAGGAAGAGTGCAAGACTTATCAAAGTAGAGGAGACTCCTGCTTCAGACCCCGGGAAGGCCTTTCAAACATCAAGGCTAAGGTTGTAAGGTTCTTCTGTTATTTTAAGATTAATACAGTCAAGTTTTGTTTTTCTCAATAAATTGTCATTCGATTGTTTATTTCAATAAGCTGTCGTTTGATCGTTTATTTCATAGATTCCTTGATCACTATGATAGGTATGTTTTATGATTATTTGTTATACAGGTGCTATTTGATATTTTCTTGTTTGTGATTGCAGGTCGACAAAAGATGACACTTTCTTGCGACGAAAGAACTCTTGTTGCGACAGAAGGATTATTGTTGCGATAAAATAACTCTTGTTGCGACGAAGGATTATTGATGTAACGGAAGCTTCACGACCACAAATAAGCATTTGGATCTAAGGTAGGATCGACACCTTCATAGAATTTAATTGCAAAACAAATATATTTAGAGAAAGACAAGCTTAGTTATTCGTTTGTTGCTAGATTGTCTTCTGAAACTAGGGAGATTGGTCTTGTCCGCAAGAATGATTTATCTAGCCAACAGCTCTCAAGCCACCTACTTTGGCTAGTTAGCAACCGCACTCTCTGAAACCTGCTCCTAGCCCTTCACCTGCAGCTGGTATTCATGAGCCTCTTTACCCTCTTGGATCGGTTCCTCCAAGCCTTATCCATTTAGGAGCCATCCCACCTGGCCATTACCCCTCTGGTCAGATACCGTTCCTATCTCCCCCACCAGGAGTGTACACGGTACCTGTCATGGCCACCCTCTCTCTTCGTAACCTGACCCTTGGGATTCCCGTCTGGTACCTTGATCCTCCAGCCGCAACCCTACCTAATCAACCCAGACCTTATCTTTCTTTGACCCCGGTTCAACCGGTCCCCATGACTTCTCCTGCTGCAACAATGCCTCAGTCACCTCAACAGGAACCACCTCCTGTTGCGATCGCTTTGGGTAAGAAGGGAAAAGCTCGCAAGGGGGCATCAAAGGAAAAGGTTGCCCCGACAAACCTTGCCCCTCCTCGGCCTCTAAAGCATACCATCTAGTGTGCTTTGTGTGATGTTGTTGTTCACACCACCCATACCTGTCTTGAATTGCCTCATCTCAAGCCCATGGTTAGTGTCGCGCTCCCTGCATCCATGGTCCCAGAAGCCTCTGTTCCTTCCGCGACCCCAGCCAAGAACCCCAAGACTATTCACACCAACCACCCCTGTGCTTTGTGTGATCTCCATGGCCATTACACCCACCTTTGTCCCTGCCTCGAGGACTTCTACACCTCTCTAGCCGCGGTCCGCAAATTCAAGGCCAAGCGTAACGAGTCCACCTCTCCCCTATTTGCACATTTTGATTTGGCAGAACTACCAGACATGACTGCTCCCATTGACATTCCCCCTCATGATGTCAAGGTGACGGAACCTTCATCCACTATTTTCCACCTATCATCATCCATGAGACCCTCGGGGAACATTCCCTCTGAATCCTCCCCTATTGTTTCGCTTGACCTTCCTTCAGCGATCACCCTGGGCTCAAGATCGGTAGATCCTTTATCTGCTTACTCTTCTATCACCCCTTGTGACGATGCACATGTGAACCTCTCTTCTCATGATGATGAGCCAGGTAGCTTCGCCACGTCAGGTGGTATTTTTTCCACTAGTCACCCCATATTCTATCACGATGACGACATTATGGAAGGAATCATCTCCCCTACCTTTCTCTATTCCCCCTTACATCGAAACCATGCATTCGAACCACATACACCTTGTGGCCATTACATTGCAACCCAATATTTGGGTAAGGGGGCACCCATATTTGAGAGACCAGGAGAAATAATTCTCCACAACTCTCCTAGTGTATCTGGTCATGTCGACTCTAGTACCATTATTCTTCCACATTTAGAAGAACCTCTAGAGTCCCAAACCACTTCAGATCACTCTCAGGATGATACCCCTTATCGTTCCTTCATTTTACATCAGCAACCCAGTCTCTTAGACATTGTTGTTGAACAACCTATAGGTTTTCTAGGAGAGCATCAATTCATTATCTCCAAATCCTCTCTTTGGGATAGTGACACCAGTTATGCCAATCCAGAAACTTAAATTCCATTTGATTCATATATGCCGTACTAACAAGAGATTGGTAATCCTCCATTTCCTTTCTCAAACTGCATAACCATAATGAAAACAAATAGGCACACCATATCATTAAAATGTGTTTAGATTCCCTATTTTCTAAATACATTTTGGCATGACCACAACATTCTTGGGGGAACCTATGCCCCTCAAACATACAAATCCCAGATCTCAGCCAAAAACAACACTGAAACCCCCTTTCTCTGAAAGGTCGCACTTTTCAGGTCATTTCCTGGGACATGTTGTAGTTTTCTGCCCAGAACTTGCTACCCAGGTCGCAGAACAGACCCCAAAAAGTGCGACCTGGCCTGTTCATGAGCTTTGGGTACCTGTTACTTTTTAGTTACTTGATACTTCACCGGGACACATTTTATCCAAGAAGGGTCTCTTCACCTCTTCTCCAAATTGGATTTCCTCACTTACAACGCTTGTACCTAGGGCACCACCTTGCCTCCATACTTATCCTTGTTCGTGTTGATTTTCGTCATGAGATACCATCTTGTACTCATGTTTTTATGGTCCCCCATTGGACCATTACTGTGTGGCAGCACCATTGAGTCGCCCTTGTTTAGAGCATCCGAGTTGAGTCATCACTGCATTCATGGAGTTTATCCTGAGTTCCTTTGTATCCCGCTATAGTCCTCCATCCTTCATTGCTTGGTCCCTCTCTCGTGTCACACATTATGGCCTTCAGTCCCACTGTCCCCTATCCCTCATGATATTGTGTCAGTCGCTGCTGGGTCATCCATGCCCTTTATGCTCTAACAAGGGAAGTCGTCCATCCGCTACTTAGTATCCCCCATTTCATCATTATCATTGGTATCAACATGTTAGTCGCTCTACTATTTTCTCTCGTGCCTTAGTTGAGGATCCCTTATTGCCTCACCTATGGCAGACCTCCTTCTGTCGACATCAGCTCATTCATTCCAAAAGACAGGTCTAAAGGGCGGTGTACCTTGGTTCCAGCTTCCACACTTGTTTGGTGCCTCGGATTAGGCAAAGGGATTTCTCATTACCCTTTGAATTTATTGTTTATCAGCTCCAACTCCTTCCATCATGATCGAGATCCGTATACTCGATGGTCCAGTGACGCAGCAACAGATATTGGTGATTCCCGGGTGTGTGTGAGATGTCTCCGCCCTCATGAGGGGGTGGCCCTACAGGTAGCCCCCCACATGCCCGGATGTCCTCTTCATTGCAGCCCTTGATGCTGCTCCATATATTTGATGATGTCAGCCTTAGCCGCTTGCAGCGCCTCTTTGATTTGCATGTATCAGTCATATTTTGCGAGCCCTTCACCGTTTATAGCGGGCATTTGGGTTGTATTTGTATCTCATGTACTCAGAGATTATTTTATAAGTCCTAGCTGTTATCCCAGGCACAACATGTATGTGGGATTCATCATTATATCTTTATGCCAACATGTACTTTATAGCTCGGTCCCTTATTTACTAGATGCACTATTCTTTTGTACTTTGTCTCTGCGGGCATAGGTATGCCTCCCCCGCCACCTCTAGCACAGTTACCCTCTCATAAAAAGAGCCTTGTTGTGCCTGTAAGTCTCATCTCCTCAGGGTCTAGTTCTTCAGCACATCAGACTACTTTACATTTCTCTCTCTGACTTCCCTTTTGATGTCTGGTGATTGAGTTCTTACAACGTACTTCAGTTATACGATTTGCTCCTAACACTCGCACGTTGGGGGGCAACCTGTTACACCATTTTTTGGTCATCTAACCTATTATCATTAGATGGACCCAAATACACCATGTAAGACCAATTTTACCCTAAGTAAAATTGCTTTCACTATGTAAAATAACTTAATAAACCACATTTATTAAGTTGTTTATGGTCTAAACAGGAAACCCCAAAAGGAAATATTAAACAAATCTATATTTGTTTGATTTTCCTCATGGAATAATTAGTTAAAAAATAATTTAATTATTATTCCAAGTCATATTTAACCCAAAACAAGGAAATTAATTAGATAAATCCTTATTTATCTTCTTATTTTCTAGGAATAATTATTTAAATCTTATTTAAATAATATTCGTTGTTAAATATGACTAAATCATTATTTTTTTAATTATCATTCAACCACTTCCTTAAAATAATAAATAAATCATTTATTTATTTATTATTTACAAATAATTATTCTGGGTCATATTTAACCCAAAACAAGGAAATTAATTAGATAAATCCTTATTTATCTTATTATTTTCTAGGAATAATTATTTAAATCTTATTTAAATAACATTCCTTGTTAAATATGACTAAATCATTTATAAATAATTAAATAAATCATTATTTATTTAATTATCATTCAACCACTTCCTTAAAATAATAAATAAATCATTTATTTATTTATTATTTACAAATAAAGGGATTTGACCCAAGTCAAATGCCTTTTCCCTCAAACAAATATAATAAAATATTCCATAAAAGGTGGATCTAGATTTGGTTAATATTATTTTAATCATGCACCAAGATCTAGAATGACCCAATATTTTGTTATAAATAGAAGGGTTTTCCCATTCATTTGTCACATTTTGTTGCCTATTAGATCACTCTGGATCTATGCTCTTGGTCTAGCTTTGAGCCATTATCATTGTCAATTTTTTCATTATTTCACTTTGTGAGCTCCTTTTGAGTTCTATGTTTTTCTGGGTTTTCTACACCAACAAGAGAGAGAAATTCTAGATCTAAAATGCTGAGGACTTTCAAGAACCCATCCCATTGAGGAGAATTGGAAACACCTTTCTTGTTTTCCTCTCAGGTGCCCTTAATATAAAAATTATTTCAAAAATATTGTTCTTGTCTTGTCTATTGGATGCATGGAGCAAAAATTTATTTTCACTGCTTAATGTCTTTTTATGCATAGATCTGGATTTGTGCAACATTTGTATTGATCAACTAACTGCATATTTGAAGATATTGGCAGCCATATTTGATGTTAGGGCTATTTGTTATGCGTAGCTAAAGTGGTATTTTTTCATACACTTCGAAAAAAGATTCATACTAACAGTAGGATATATTCTGAGTGAACCTGAAAGCTAAATACATATGATTACAGTAATAATTACATCTGTCTCTGATAAAGTTTCATGTCATGAAAATTCCATCGCTGAAAGATAAACACGTTTATTATCACTTTCATCTTTGCGTTTGAGGAGGTTGTAACGCTCAATTAAAACTTGCATTTTCGATGATAGAAAACTATGGTTTTCAAGCTTCTATGGTTCTCGTTTGTTGAAGAAATCTCTGGATTATCCATAGTATTATAAACAATGGTCAATGTTTTGAATCCTAATAGGAATCCATCTTCTTGTCCTGAAGATGGATCCTTGTTTGGATTTGAAACATCGACCATTGTTTTATGATAGACAATTAGACTGTGAAGCTTTCCCCATGTGATTATTGCATTTATTTGTTTTGAGCCACGTACGACTCTCAATGGTTACAACTGCATTTATATTCCAATTTGATTTATGGAAAAAATTGTAGACGGACATATGTCAAATGAAGATGAAAAGGGTAGACAATGCTTGACCTCACCAATTTAAAAAATAAACACCTTTGACGTAAATATTTTGATTACTTTATTAGTATTAGATTATTAATATTTTTTTTTATTAATCATTGTTACACAGTATTTTGTCACCGTCCCTGCAATCCCTCATCCTGCATATTGGAGGACTATTCCTGTGACCTGTGAGCAGTAACATGTCCTGAAAACAACTTCATAACATCCTCCTGCCTAAGGATAAACATTCTCCTGAAGAACATTTCCTCTGGAAAACCCTAAAAATAGGTGTTTTAGCCTTGGTGCGACTAGTCAGTTCATCCCTCGCGCCAATGGGGGAAATCCACACTAGAGGGCATGCCAATTGGCGTATTGTCCCTGTGTCTCACTTGCGCCAAGCCCATTAAGGAATGTTTTTTAAAAATAAATGGCGGAAGTTTGGTTCTAACAAACTCCAGAATGAATCATCAGAAGAAGTTGAGTGGTTTGGCTCCAGATAGGAAGTGGTTTTCAACCTCTCATGGAACCTTCCTAAGAGATAGGGCCTATCCCATGATTATAGGGATCCCAACTTCCCTTCCTCCATCTATAAAATCTTTCCCTTTCCATTAGCAAGATAGCTGGAACTTGTGGGAGGAAAACTATAGTTGGGAAACTATTGAAGTAGAGCCAAGAAGACCCCTGTAAGAGAGAGCTTTGTCCAAATTCCTGACAGGCTTCATTGGTACGTGCTCCACTATAAGCCCCGCCAAAGGAAGATCATAGTGTTAGATCATTTGGTTGTAATCTACCTTTTTGTCATCATTAATATAAGCGACTCTGATTTTGGTTCCATTCATGTGTTTACTATTTTATGTAATGTAATGAATTATATCCTCTCTGACTGATATATAGTTACATACTTTAGATGTTACATTGTATGTCATCGTTTCTCTGCATGTGTATAGGTGTCCGAACGTGACGAACGGAAGGATTGTGATCTGTCAGGTTAGGGATGAGGAGCACCGCTTCTTCATCGACAACAACAACGTGGCATTCAAGGTAGGCTAATTATCGTGATCTTTGTCTTTCTCGTAACTAGGAACCAACGTAATTGCATGATTTGATTGTTGCTAGACCTGATCTGGGCTAGTGGGATCGCCTCGGTCCACATAGGGGATTTATCGCCTCAACAATTTGGCGACTCCGTTGGGGATAAATGGGAGTTAGTCCTCCTTCCGTTTGTGTTGTTTTTTTTGGCTTTTGATTGATTTATTTGCTCTTATAGTTCACCTCCCTTGGTGTCAAACCCCTATTCAACCGTATCTAGATGACCTTTCGGCTCATTCAGCTCTGTGCGAAGACCATCCCGAACATCTCTTCTAGATTTTTCTCCATTGCAGACATTACAACATCAGGCTTAATCCTCACAAGTGTGTCTTCTGTGTTGACTCTGGTTGCCTTTTAGGATTCATTGTCTCTAAAGAAGGAATTCACCTTGACCCTCTCAAGGTAGAGGCTATTGTTAATCTCCCCTCCCCCTCCTCGTTTCATCAACTTCAGAGTCTTCAGGGGAAAGCGAATTTCTTACGTCGCTTTATCCCTAACTATGCAGAGGTGGCCAAAGGGTTTACGTGACTTCTAAAGCAGGACGTTCCATTCCATTGGGACAAGATTGCTCAGCAATATTTCGACAACCTTAAGACGTTTCTCATCAACGCTCCATTAATACGTCTTCCCAACTATCATCGCTACTTTTCCCTCTATTTGGTTGCCGCCTTAAGCACAATTTCCATGGTTCTGGTACAGGATGATGATGCCGGTAACGAACATGTGGTTTATTAATTGTCTCGGAATCTGCTCGACATTGAAATGAATTATGCCCACGTCAAGAAGTTGGCGCTGGCCATGGTCCAGGCCGTTCAACTGTTTTGCCATTACATCCTATTGCGCACGGTAACCGTGATCTCTGACTGCAACCCCATGACTTACATTTTGTCTCGACAATTGCTGGCGGGCAAGTACTCGAAATGGATTGTGATCCTTCATGAGTTAGATTTGGAGTTCACCACTGCCAAATCGAAGAAGTCACTAGTTTTTTATGATCTCATTAGCTCTCTCCCTACCGACTCTGTTCTGTCTCAACTTGAGGATCATATCCAAATGAAACTCTCTTTCTAATCATCACTTTCGATCCATGGTACAGTGATATCATCGTGTACCTTCAGACATCTACCTTCTAGTCCGAGTTGATGAAGGATGCTCAACGTCGCGTTTGACATCAATCGCAACCATATCGCATTGTCAAAGATACTTATATCGTGTCGGAGTCGATTCGGTGCTCTGCTGGTGTTTGACCTTAGAGGAGACTGAGAAAGTTCTGAATGACTGTCACAGTGGCGCCTGTGGCAGTCACATGTCTGGTTATGCTACCGCCTAGAAGATTCTGCGTGCAAGCTATTTCTGGCTGTCTATATTTAAAGACTATATTGTTGTAGTACAGAAGTGTCATGCATGCCAAATCTTCCAACGCAAGATGCGTGCGCCACCCCTCCCTTTACATCCTGTCATTACCGTAGGCCCTTTTTCCAAATGGGGCATCGATTTTATGACATGTAACCATCACTCGGCCAAGGGGCATGCTTATATCATCGTTGCCGTAGACTACTTCACCAAGTGGGCCAAAGCGATGCCTACATTATTTGTCGATGGTAAGACAACTGCTCAATTCATTTTCAACCATGTGATCACGTGTTTCAGCGTTCCTCAAGCCATCGTCACTGATCATGGAACTCATTTTCGGGACTACATGATGGCAGAGCTGACATCGAATTTGGGCTTACGTCATGACAGCTCGACGCCATAATACCCTCAGGAAAATGGCCAGATTGAAACCGTGAAAAAGGTGATTTTCACGATGCTTCAATGAACAATTGGTATACACAAATCCAACTGGAATCTCCAATTATTCTCAACTCTCTGGGCCTACCAAACGTCAATGAAGAGTGTGACCGGATTCACACCTTTCCAGTTGGTGTATGGTCTGGAAGCTACTCTTTCGGTTGAATGTGAGATCCCTTCATTGAAGTTGGCTGTGAAATTACTGCCCAACACTTCCCCAGAGGAAGAACGTCTCCTGTATCTCGAAAGATTGGATGAAACTCGCTACTTGGCTACTTTGGTTATCGAGGCACAAAAAAAGTGGGTTAAAGCTCATTTCGTTTAAATGGTTTCTCCACACTCTTTTATCGAAGGGGACCTCGTCGTCTTGTATGATCAAGCACATGATAAGCTTGGGGCAGGCATATTCCAACCTATGTGACATGGGCCCTATATCGTTAAACGTGTATTGAAAAATGGGGCCTATGAGCTAATTGATTATGAAGGTCTTCCTTTGGCGCAACCCAGAAATGGGTTGTACCTAAAGAAGTATTACGCTTGAATCATTCTTGTGTGGTGTATGTACATAGGTGATTTCTTCATTTTTGTGCATGTGTGGTGTGGTGTGCTTTATAAGCGTTTTTTTGCTGATTGGGTCTTCCTGATTGTGCAGATGTCTATTACTCCTTATATCAGTTTTGCAGATGGTGCCTCCTGCAATACTAGGAACCTGTCTTCGGCAGCCTAGGTAATTTACAATCCTGCTAGTGAGTTGATTAATTTACAAGGTGTTTGTCTAGGGCCTGCTACGAATAATGTCGCGGAGTATAGTGCCGATTTGGAATTATTAAATGAGGATGTTAACCTCGGTATTCATGCGTTACTTGTACATCTAGATTCACAACTTGTGGTTTTACAGCTCAATGTTCATTATTTAGTTAGAAACCCATGCATTTTAAGACTGTATCTATGAATTCATTTACTTGAGAGAAATTTTGATTACATCACATATCAACATATACCAAGATGAATGAATACACTTACAGATGCAGTAGCCAACATGGTATTAGATAGACATTTACGCAACTTGTAAAAACATCATCATATGTGAAAAATATCCATGCAAAAATATATATAGATATATATATATATATATATATATATATATATATATATATATATATATATATATATATATATATATATATATATATATATATATATATATATATGTCGAATGTTTGCAGCGTGTGCATCATATAAAATCCAAAAAATATACATGTTTGTTTTAATTACATCCAGAGACAACATGTCTCTAAAAAATATGCATATGAAAAGCCTAGGTGACTAATCAACATGGTGCTTATGGTAGCATGTTACTGCCCGCACCAATCGCCTCAGTAAGCGATGAAAGCGACTAGGCACCCCTATGGTGTGCCTCTGATAAGACATAGGGACATCAGCTAGGCGATCATAATCAGGAATCCTATGGGCGATTCCCTCTAAGTTCTGAACTAGCTCGTTCCACTCTCCCCCCTCACCTTGAGGGTCATAGGCGATAGGGGTCCTCCGCTCGATCGGTGACATCCCCACGGGCCTCTCTGGGCCAACATCTGCATACATATAAGATCAGCTGTTAGAACATGCATGTATACCAAAAAATCATAAAATTCATAAAATTCATAAACTAAAAAAGATTCTTACCCAGCTCCTCATCCCAGTCCTCTCCTTCCGGGAGTGGAAGGTCTGGGTCTCCTGTGAAATCAGTACCGGCATAGGGCCAGTCCTCTACAACAATCAATTGTCGCTGGAGCCATCCGAAGAATTCAGGCTGCCATGACATCTATTGGCCGCCCCCTGCCCTGGGCATTAATGCTGCCCATCGAGCCATCCGTGGCTCTCTCAAAGGTGGATCTAGGACTATTGCCCCTAGCCCTGAAAGATAGGTAGTCGTTCTAGGATGAACGATACCAATATTGACCCGTACCCAAACTACTTCAGTTTGGACTTTTTACATTTAGTCAATTGCCGTTTGATATTCATGGTTACGGTTGTGGCCCAATCAAATAATATTGGGTTCATACATTCTGACGCCAGGAGAAGCTGTGTTTTTGTAGCATCGTGCGGCGCCTGCGAACCCGCGACCCACGTAATAGTATGTAGCACCACTCTAAGTGCTAGATCGGGAACAGTGTGAATGTAAACTTTGCCACTACCTGATCCTATTTGTGCCCCTGGGCACACTCTATCCATTACCATCGACATCTTCTCGCCAGAAGGCCTGGTACCTGTCATAATCGGAACTGGACCTCTGCGAGGCAATTTAGTGATGAAGTAGACATCGGAAAATTGAGTTCAAGTACTTGATCTCGAAGCCTAAAATTCTCTTCATTCTCATCCCAGATACTTATCAAATATTGTAACAATTCGGGCTGAGCCCTAAGACATGGTGTTAAGAATAATTTATTTAATCCGCAATTCCGAAGAGCATTCATGCATTGCTCATTCTCCATTTCCAATTCATCTTCTTCACTGTGCTCCCTTTCTTTCCATTTAATCACCATTGTGGCTTTATACCTACATCAAATTTGTCATAAGCACATCATAAGATCCCTTGGGCATTCAAAAATTCAATTGATTGGTTCAATTTTTGTGAAATTTGAGCGGAATATGAGGTTGCGTGGTTGGCGCGACTGTTTTGCTAACAATTAAGCCAGCTGGCATGACCCCTTTGCAAAAAGAGCTCGATTAGCGTGGATCCATGCCTCATACCCTAAATTTTCAAATCCTCCCCTCGGGGATGTAAAATCACAACGGAAATATATGAAATATGGTTTAAAACATAGCTAATGGAAGTGGCTCTTACCTGGAAAAGACGAGATTCAGAATGATGCACTGGATCGTCCACAATCATCACCATGAGATCGTAGGGAAATAACTCACTATCGCTCTGCACAAGAGGTAAAAAGTAAAAAGTAAATATGTTTTTACTATTTGGTCATATTTATAACTTTTCAAAATCAAATTTAGGTTTTTAGACTTGTTTTTCCAATATTTCACTATGTTTTGTCGAAAATGGGTTTTACACTTGCTTTTTGTGCAACGACAGGTTTTCGCGTGACTAGGACGACGACGCGAGTTGTATTTATACTTTTTTGGACTCGGTAAAAACATGACAAATTCACTAGCGGAGTCACCTTTTAGCTCTTTTCTGACTCTCTAAAATTGAAAAGATCGCCGAGTCGCTTGTCGTTTTTAGCTCGTTAAATTGGCTGCGAAACGATATCTACCTAGTATACGTTTACCCCTTTTTCGGGCTGGGATAGATTATTTACGAAAAAGGAATACCCTAGCCTATCGCGACTAGGAGGTTCTCTCAGATATAGTTTTCTACCTTTTCGGGTCTGTGGGACTATCTACGAAAAGGGACTATTGGAGTTTTCTTTTTCATTGTCTTTTCAAACTCTCTAAACATGAAAAGACGCCGAGTTCTTCCTTTGTTAGACTTATTAAAACCTGATGACATCGGACTCCGTTGTAATGACGTTACTCGAGTTACTCCTTCCTAGGGTTCGTTAAATGTACTAGGATGGATTTGTCCGAAGGAAAAACTTATATCGCAAGCATATGCTATCCCCTTCAAGCTAGTTTTCAAAAATAATTGGGGTACTCACCATAAATGGTGGGGGAAAATGGAACCAATATTATAGTCGTGTCAGCAGTATGTCACTCTTGAACATGGCACTTGTCTACATTCGTGTTGGGTTGGGGACATCTCATCTCATTGTATGCTTGCCTCCATGGGTTTGGGTAATCTATTTTGACCGCTCATTTGCTCTTTGCCACGTCATCATGACCTCAGATCCTTTGATGTCAAATACTGCCAAATCCAATGTCGTGCTGCTGATATGTTCAAGAGAAGTTGGCCTCTGCAGTTTTCAACCTCCCTCTAATTCTCTGTCGATCTTGATTCACAAACATTATGTCCCTCTGTCTCATGTCGATGATGTGGGAAACATTATGGCCCACCTTCGATCAAGGTCACTTCTTGTCGACTTCAGCTCATTATCCAAGAAGTTGGTCTAGAGACTCCCTTCAGGTACCTTGGAGCCTGCATGCCTCAATGGCAGGTTCTCCGCATTCAATGTAAGGTTTTCATTATTGACCTTCGATCAGATGATTCTACGGGTGTTCGATGCCAACTCACTATTCACATTCCGTGGATTGTACCTCATGTACCTTGAGGGCCATCGTTATTATTGGTGGTTTCTCTTGCACCTGTTAGCAGCTTTCATTATTGGCTGGTAATCAGACGAAGTTCTTGCATGTTCGACTTCAGCTCACATATTCGCATGCTTGAATTTGTACTCTGTTCGGGTCGAGATGGAGCGCAAGACCCTAGATTTTGTCTTATATACATCTAGGCTGCGGATTATTTTTGGATTATTATCATGTATTGCATGACTCATTCGATTGGATGGATGTGACCATACCTGAGTCTACTTGTTGATCCTTATTTACTGGATGGCTGCGTCCATACCTTGGATCCCGGTTTTTGTACACTCTATTATGGATGGCTGCGCCCATACCACATATCATGTATCTGAGATATCAATTGTATTTGTCTTCGTAGGTTTTCCGACAGTAGTGTTTTCAGTTGGGCACATTCTCATAAAGCATTTCACCCCTCCCTCTCTCTCGAACCTCATTCTTTAGGGGGCATCTGTTACACAGAATTTTGTCACCGTCCCTGCAATCCCTCGTCCCGAATATTGGAGGACTATTCCCGTGACCTGTGAGCAGTAACATGTCCTGAAAACACCTTCATAACATCCTCCTGCCTAAGGATAAAAATTCTCCTGAAGAACATTTCCTCTGGAAAACCCTAAAAAAAGGTGTTTTAGCCTTGGCGTGACTAGTCAGTTCATCCCTCGTGCCAATGGGGGAAATCCACACTAGTGGGTGTGCCAATTGACACACTGTCCTTGTGTCTCACTCGTGCCAAGCCTATTAAGGAATGTTTTTTAAAAATAAATGGCATGATTTTGGTTCTAACAAACTCCAGAATGAATCATTAGAAGAAGTTGATTGGTTTGGCTCTAGATCTTCATGTATAGGAAGTGGTTTTCCACCTCTCATGGAACCTTCCTAAGAGATAGGGCCTATCCCATGATTATAGGGATCCCAACTTCCCTTCCTCCATCTATAAAATATTGCCCTCTCCATTAGCAAGCTAGCTCAAACTTGTGGGAGGAAAACTATAGCCGAGCAACTATTGAAGTAGAGCCGAGAAGACCCCTGTAAGAGAGAGCTTTGTCCAAATTCTCAACAGGCTTCATTGATACGCGCTCCGTTGCAAGCCCCACTGAAGGAAGATCATAGCGTCAGAGAATTTGGTTTTAATCTCCCTTTTTGTCATCATTAATATAAGCGACTCTGATTTTGGTTCCATTCATGTGTTTACTCTTTTATGTAATGTAATGAATTATATCCTCTCTGACTTATATATAGTTACATGCTTTAGATGTTACATTGTATGTCATCGTTTCTCTGCATGTGTACAGGTGTCCGGATGTGATGAATGGAAGGTTTGTGATTTGTTAGGCTAGGGACAAGGAGCACCGCCTCTTCATTGACAACAGCAGCGTGGGATTCGAGGTAGGCTACTTATCGTGATCTTTGTATTTCTCGTAACTAGGAACCAACATCATTGCGTGATTTGATTGTTGCTAGACCCGATCTAGGCTAGTGGGATCGCCTCTGTCTGCAGAGGGGATTTACCGCCTCAACAATCATATTATTATATTATATTTTAACTTTTTCCCCTTTTGAAGATTAATATTTCAGTATGAATCAAAAAACACCTCATGGAAGTACAATTAATACATTATCGTAAAGAATAAAAGAAAGTTCAATGGTATATTTTAAATTAAGAAATTAAAACAATATAAAAATTTAATAAATATATTAAAAAGAAAGTTTTATAGAAATTTCAATAGTATATTTTAAAATAAGAAATTAAAACATTATGGAAATTTAATAAATATTTTTAAAAGAAATTTTTATTGAAGGAGATGAATTTATATTTATAATATTTGAGCTTTTATTTTTTATGTTTTCTTTTGTTGGTTTTTTGGGTTAGGTTTGAGATCAAATTAATTGGTTACAACTATAATCCAAGAGTATATTCAACAACCCACAAGTCAAATATACCAATAACTTGTCACTTAGTAATCATTAAGGAATCTTGAGGCACACTAGAGTGAAGCTTATATAGGGTTTCTACCCTTCTAGCATTATCGCAATGAATTAAAGTCTCAATGGGGATTTGAACTTGGGTGGGAAGAGTGCAAGACCTAACTCCCAACCATCTCATAAATCCACAAAAAATGCTACAAAAATGTTTTTTATAGGTAATGGGCATGAGGCCAAGGGTATCCAGGGGTATATCTAGATATGTGATGCCTCATATACCTAACATTTCAACTTGGATGCTAGGAAACCAATTTTGGATTTTAGATTTTTCTTGAGCATGTGTAACATCATCACATGGAATATTTTTGAAGCAATGACTTGCAATAATAATGGCTTGAGGTTACAATCACTTGGCATGGATATGATGGGATAACATCAAGGCAAGCACCCCCTCTATCAACTTTGGTCTATTATCTAAAGGTATGGCGCCCAAGTCTCAAACACCTAATGTAGAGTATGTGTCACAAAAGAGTAAATGAAACATATTTTCTCTGAATGTCTTGAAACTAAAGTTAGAAACACCACCTCCCAAGGTGGTGGGAGTTGACATGACATCCTTCCCCAGTCTCAACAACTAATATCATACCAAATTAAATTAATCCTATAGTTCTCACATACCAATAAGCCTCTTCAGAAATAGGGTCTGGAATCCTACAACACTTATCCTATTTGGTTGTCTCAACTAATATTGAGTGTGGTTTTCTAGGAATCCTTGCTAATATCCCACGTGATTCTTCAATTTTAGGCATACAAGGGATGCCCCTTTTACTAATGTTAGGAGGTGACACATCAATTATCTATAAGTGGTGGTCTTTAGCTACTGCTTTATTGACTTCAAATCTTCAATTAACTTTGACCTTTGTTGCTTCTAATGATTCTCGCACTTTGACCTACTCTGTAATATTTACTACATTTGTCAAAAATATGTTATAACCTTTAAAGGCCTTTGTTTGGTTCTTGTTGTAGTCTTCAAGACCTGCAAGAATTCTGGAAAATGCTCCTACAAGTTAATTGTGTTCATCTTTCCTTCTTTCCTTAGAATATTTCCCAAGGAATCCTATCAATGCACTATTGAATTGATATCGAAGGTGGCATGGAATCTATTTTCTACTGATAATCCCCATCAGGATGGCAGGATGCATAATTTTGATACCACTGTAATGTCCCCTTTTAGATATGTGACAAAAAATCACAAAAATATCATTTACACATTCAAACACTTTAAATGAAATCAAAAGAAGCATTTTTCCATATGGACATTTCATTAAACATGTTGTCTATAAATTAAATGGTAAACCCTTATGAAAAAAATAACACAATAAATTATCATAATGGTAAGAAAAAATTCCGCCAATTATTATATTGATATTCAACACAATATTACATGTCAATCAATCTTGTTCATTATGCAGAAATGAATCTGTGAAACTTTTGTAGTAATGGAATACTTGGTTGTATCGTCTATTGAATCTTATTGCTTCCACCAAAATAATAGGTATTCAATGTTTGACCCAACTGAGAATTCTGGTTGACTCCTCCTCTTCTCCAATCTAAAGCACCATTGAGGGATTTGTATGACCCCTCCTTCCTCTTTCTCCATGGAAGCACAAATGAGATATCTGATAAGATCCCTCCTTGTACATCAACTATGGTGTATAGTTTCAACACCGAAGCCAATTCTGGCTAAATCAACGAAGGTGGATCTTGCACTATTGAAACTACCCTCATTACACGGGTTTTCACCCTTCCTTCAAGCTCCAAGAGCTCTCAGTCCAATTATAAAAATGATATCCAATTCATCATATCCAAGCATGAGCTCCAACCCTCCTTTGATTGTCATTAGATATCAGAATACCACAGGTCAATACCATGGGTCGTATGAATACCATGGGTGAATACCATGGATAATATAAATACCAAGGGAGAACGCCAGGGCACATCTGGATATCGTGGGTGATTACCATGGATCCTTCAAAATACTATGGAAGGATACCATGGGTCATCCAAAATACCATGGGAGGATACCATACGTCATCTGAATACCATGGGTCCCTTTTTTCCCTCTTTGATAATCACTTGGAAAGGGACATGAAAATCCCCCCTTCCCATGTTTGTGAATGAAATATTTTCTTACAATAGAGACAACACTAGCAATTAAAGAAGGAAAACCTTTTTCCATTAGAATAAACAAAACCTATATAAGCTAATCCTTTTAGCCAATTTTATTAAGTTAGAAACAATAAACATGCAATACATTATTATTCAGACATGGATGTTAGGGTTAAAGTAACTTGTAGAATGTTTCATTCCCTCTATGGATTTGATCCTCTAACAAAAAATATCCACCATGGAGCTACCTAGAATTAAGAATCTACCTTCAAGTGTTGCTATAAAATATCTTGATAGCTCAACACTCAAGGGAATGGCTCAATCTAGGTCAATTTTTTCTTTGTCCAACTATTATAGGAGTTTGTTCTGCAAAGTGATTGGATATCCTCCTCTTTATGTAAAACTCCTGCTACATAGGGTATTTTACCCATTTTATTTGTCTCATCCCAAGCACCTATAATCTCAATTGTAAATAGACTCTTGAACTTGGCCATGCCATATATTAATATGATCACTCTTTAGCACATATTGGCCTCCTTTTAACAGATTCGACCTTTTTACCTTTATAGGGATTTATGCAGATATGATTGGAAAAATTCCCACAAAATTTATAGTCCTCTACTGATTTTGGTTTGGGTCTCGACCTTCACGCTACATCTATGCTCCTACCTCAATCTCAACACCCAAGGAAATGAAGCAACCTCCATTTTAATCAACTCAACTCAACCAACCATTTCAACTACCACAAGGTCCCATGAATGCACATTGGAGTTCAAACATTAGTTTCAACCGTTCCACAAGATAAAATTTGACCCAAAGGAATTATGTCTTCGAACCTGAGAATACTATAATGGTAGATTCGATCCTCACGAATTAAGTCTCCTTATTAATTAAACCTGCCAAATGACTACCCCCACATTGATTTGTCACCAAGGGTAAATATGGTTTGCTCACCTTTCACGTATTCCTTGGTTATAAGGGTATTCGACTTCCCCCAAAGACAATTACTCTCTCAACTTTCACACATAAAAAATTCCATCGAGAACAATTCGACAACCCTAGTTTTATAGTTTTGTCTTCAAGTTTAATGAGATTTCAACCCTAGAAGTAACTTGATTGGATACTCATCCCGATGCAGCTAATCAATCCTCTTACATATGCAACGAATTATCTCTATAATTTAATCACTCGATCTCATCTCAGGAATCAACTCGTCCCAAGGTTTTCTTTGGCTTCATCAAGTTATGAATTTGACCCAGGAAAGTTTATGGTGAAACCCTTTTATAAATTGGCCTAGGCATAAGAAATTCGTTGAGCTACAATTGTCTTATTCGTATACCTCTCACAACAATGATGTCACACACAATCCTTCAATTAAACTTCAACAAAAAAATTCCGCAGTGAAGTACCCGTGAGGAATCTCAATGATCCCTCCAAATGACTAGCTAGGGTGTATCATTGCAATAGAAAAACCAATATTAATCACTAAGGTATATTGTTTCACAATTAAATATGATACACACTTGTGGTTACAAACCCTGACACAAAGCTTTACGAGCCCACAAATCAATTTATGAAAAAATACAATCACCCCCATTACTATGAGCTCCGAATTTTCTTTTACTGTGATTTCCATCTGAATACCATGGGTCATATTTTTCCTTTATTAAAGTTAATTTATATTCTTATTTTTCCTTAATCGTCTATTTAAACAATTAATCCCCTGAGATTCCACTATTTATTTTAATTTGTATCCTATTGGAATGGCTAGGCTTTATTTTGATTTGTATCCTATTAGAATGACTAGGATTTATTTTGATTCATATCCTATTGGAATCGCTAGGCTTTATTTTAATTTGTATCCTATTGGAATGGCTAGGCTACTAAGATAGCCTCGCCTACCTACACCCATGAAAAGGGGCATTATAGGTTGATCCATAAAAAAGTAATCATAACATGAATTAATTTCGGTGTATCATGTAAAATATAAAAAGAACACATAAAAAAGAGGCTATGATGAATAGTTATAACGATAAAAGAACTGAGGTTTGCCATATGCTCGTACACATTTCAATTTCTATTGGTTATCAAATGTAGAAGTTGCTAAAAAATAATGCTTTAAGTCACTGATGAGTAATCATGGATGGAATTCCAAATGAGATAAAATAATCAAACTTATCAACTTATACACATCATAAGATAAGGAAATTCATGTCATTTTGACATTTTGTGAGGGAAGCATTTTATGTTTTCATTTTTATGAAGAAGGATTTTGATATGTGAGAAATGTAAAATTTCAATGTCACTATGAATTTAATTGCAACTCATAAGCTAAAGTGCCCTAGTACCACAACCTCTTCAATATGCAAAACGAAATTTGTTCAATGACAACTTGCTCAATAATTATTTCCAACCAATCTGAAGTCTCATCCTTCACACCTTCCGTAATTTTTTTATGAACAACCATGCATGTAAAATAATTTACAGAATTTAGACATACGTGTACAACCTAGCACTCTCAAATCTATAACATTTAAAGTATGCGGACATTTGTTAAACCTTTATTAGCGTAAACACCATTCTTCACATGGTTGCATGAATTTAATATTTCGCCATTTACCTTTGCATGAGTGATGGAGAATTAACGAGACTTGGCTCTCCATTTCCCCTTACACTCTAACGTTGAATATACAACCCCATGCTTTATAAATGGATGTCCAAACTAGAAGCAGCTGAATATATATACAGTCTAGAATGTATGGAATATGTACTATATGGGCAGGGATATGTAACAAGAGGAAGTGTGTATGAAAAAATTTATGATTATATTTTTTTATTGAATAAATACATTGATATGGAAATGAGTTGCAATGTTGTTTATCCCTCACTTTCATTATAGTGTCATTTAAAGATACAATGATATATTTTTATTATTATTGCAAGAGTACTTTTTTATTATATGGCATAAAATATACTTATGATAATGGAGTATTGAGTATATTTTATTTTATTATTATCTATGTAAATAGGCATGACATAATTAGACTTGGATAGCACATGGCACATTCTTTAAGCTTGTATAGCATATATCACACTATTTTGAAAAACCAAAACGATAAATAATACTTTCTTTACATTGATAAAGGAAAGGTCAATCATCCTTTACTACTCGAGACATTTGGAATTGGGATTTAGTGTGATTATTGAAGACTTTAGACCAACATGTAAAATTCCCTAGAAATAATAGATTTCACTAGGTAGAATAAATATGTTACAAGGGCACTCTAATTACCCTTGGATTAAAAGAATCATGAAAAGGATGAAGCATAGCAAGAGTCTAGTGTTCATAATGCATACACTAGGTTTCATCCTTAGTTGTAAATCACATATCAACACCTAAATTATTTCTCAACTTAATCCAAAGATAACACGACTTGGAGAAATACAAAAGCACCACTCCATACCTAGCATTGCCACATAATTCATGACATATATTCTATAGAAATAAGGTATAAGGAAGATAACAATTATTAGGTACTTTAACAATAATACTAGTGTTGAGTAATGTTATAAGATGCTAATATATAAAAAATGTGAATGCTTTATTGGTAGCTTGAACCATTTAAAATCTATATGGATTAAATTAGCCATTTACATTAGTAAATTATCATCAATGTATTCAAATATCATTGGTGGCAGGGGGTGTGCGGGGTGGTGTGCTTATGCACCTCGATGGTCAAGAAGAGTCGACATTCTCTTGGATCCTTGGTGGAGCTTCCAATAATCAAGTTGAAGCAAGCACAACATACCAAGGAGTAAAACAAGCTTCATCCATTCACCTATGCAATGTTACAATTGTGGGGACTCTTACCTAATAGTCAAACATCTCCATTATAATACCACTCCAAGAAATTTTAAACTCAATTCCATTATCAAATGAATTAGAAAAAAATTGAAACAAATTCAAGATTGGAAACATATAAATTCCTAAGGATCAACAACTAGAAATATAATGGGATTGCAAACCTAGCTACAAAATTGTAGCAAGTTATACTTAGAATAAATTGGCGAGACAAACTACATCCAAATCCATAATTAATGAGCCTTGCTCAAAACTTAGAAACATGTTATGTGATGATGTTTTTTTTTCTAAGTAAGTCTAATTCTATTATATGGTACAAAATAAATACATATAGAGATATTCCTGCCGAAACTGAAATACTAGCCAATTCCGGTGGGAAGAATGTTAAAAGTAGAAAAATTGGGACTTCCCCTATTGGGGAAACCAGTCCCGAGATTAAACCAGTTCTGAGTAGAAGTGTTGCCCCAGTTGGGGAAACCAACACACAACTTAGTCAACCAAAATTTAAACAAACTGTGCATGAAAGAGTAAAGCAAAAAAAAAAACTTTGGAATTGTTACTAGCATAAAAGGGTGGCCTCGTGAGGCTATTCCTGCCCTAGATTGTCATTCTTCATGTCTTCAGGAGGTGGCTATTCCACAATGAAGTAGTCATAGTCATCTGAGGAGTCATCATCTTGCTTTGAAATTTGGGTAGTTGGTTCAAGCGTGGAGTTAGAGTGCATTCCTGGAGCTACAACATTGTCATCCCTGGCAGAGCTATCACCACATTCATTGTCCGAGGAGTACTCAACAATTTTAGTGGGGAGATCCACTGATTTTCTAGGATATTGAGAATGGGCTGGCGTCATGGTGGATTTCCGCAGGCGTTTCCAAGAGCCCGAGCCGGTGGAACTGGAAGGGACATATCGGAGGCACAGTGAGAATAGGGTCGAGACTTGTTGCCGCTCTAGAGCTTCCATTGAATTCACGTTGACAGTGAGCTCAACAGGGCTATACCCTTCATTATGGAGGGAGATAGAGCCATCATCACAGAGAGGGAGAGGAGGGTGAGAGGGTTGGCCATGTCCCCGAGCTCTGCGGCACCACATTCTATGTCGACGAGGCATTGAGGTGTCGAACAAATCAGGCATGGAGGGATGGAAGATGGGATTACGGATGGTGAGAAGGTAGGATGCCTCAAACTAAAAGGTGGGCCGAATGGAGGGATGAATGGCCAAATTCACAGAGTAATGGCGAATGGAGGAATGAAGGGCCAAATTCATCTAGATAGAAAGACGACAGGGTGAGGTGGAAGAATGGAATTCGCTAAAGGCCATGAAGTAATGAGGATGGAAGTTGCGAGGACATATGAAAAAGCCAGAGTAATGGCACTGCGAGGACAAATTAATGGTGTCGGAGTGTTGTCTACAGGCATTAATATCCCCCTCGCATGAGCCATGCGCAGCCATGTGGCCATGCCAACTGCAACGCGGAGGAGCGGCCCAACTATGTTGTAGTGAGGACACCCGCATCTGGGAGTTATGTGATGATATTACTAACAAGGAACAAGTATAAATGATGAAATGAATCATATTATAAGTCCTTTCAATCCTTTCTTCAGAGCTCTTTGATTGGTAAAGTATAGGAGAATAACACTAAATATGACGAACATGAAGGTACCTTATCTCAACATGATGGAATTCCCCTTGAGTGTGGATTAATGGTACAATTATGTTGTGGCTAAGATATGTTTCATTAAATATAAGTATCATATCCATCACAGAATCTTGGTCCCTAAAACCTTTCCTCTTCCCATGTCCCCGATCTAAGAACATATATGATATAGTCTAGAACACCACGGCCTACTGAGACAAAAAGGGAAAATAAATATAGTTTGTGGAGCCTAAATACATCATGGTAATGCAAACAAAAATTCAATATTTATAGATACAACAAGCCCTTTTAAAGACTAAGTGGAAAAACTCAATGGTCCAACTTCTAATCAATTAGAAGCATCAAATGATAGAATGGAGGATGAGATAGTTGCATTAAAGATCCAAATTGAAGAAATGAAATTTATAGATCAAAAAAAAATTTCCTCCTCTTATCTGTCTATTAATAAAAAAAATTATCCTCCTCATCTTCTCCCATATTTAAATCTTGATATATAAGGTGAAACTTCATAGAAAAATGACATTAATCATACTCCAAGATGAATAAATGCATGCCAGAGTAGTAAAGATTTTGGATCCATTTTTTTACTTTGTATCCAGAATAAAAGGGTAGAACTTGTGAAAATTTTTTGATGTTATATAGATTAGAAATATGTTCAGGGGCCTCTTTAGTAGTACATAGCCTTCAAGGAAAATTCATTGTAACTCTAGAATGTGTTGTGCTCCAAACACAGGTTTATATTGATCAAATCATGGTTAAGGTTTGTTTATATTTATATATATATATATATATTCAAAAATCTTTGTACTATATAAATATATCAATATGGGGGATCCATATATTCATCACAAGTCTCACTTTTCTCATTTGACTACCTTCCCTACACTTTCTGCTTGTTGTTAATGAAATTTCCTTCTAAATTTCAGAAAGGGAACTATAACCTACAAGATGCCTAAGAGCTTGTTGACAGGGTCTTTGAGTTTTGGTACCAAACAAATTCAAAATGAAAAAAACATTTATGGAGAGGTCAAAGCCAAAAATATAAAAGTTCTATCTTCCCTAACATAACTTATCGATTGAGCACATATATGAAGAAAAGTGTTATCTCTTACCACATCAACTTATAAATAGGAGAAGAAACTACGAAATAGAAAGAAAACAAGGAAAGGACTTGTACAATCATTAGACAAATGTAGAAAAAAAGTCAAGCCAAATAATTTTGCGTAGTGTTAATCAATGAATCATTTATTGATGCACAAAATTACAACCACTTTTTGAATAATGCTAGTGCTCTTCCAATGGAAGGAAGGTTATAGTAGCTAGTGGATATGCTTAAGCTTGTAAGATTGACACTCATGCATGAGGAGGGTGCTTGCAAGAAGACCAAGTAGTTAATCCCATTGACTTATCTTCTTGTTTATCCCAACTAGCTATGGATGTCGAGGGAGCTCACTTTATTTCATCACATCTCTATGTGAAGCCAAGGGTAGAATGATTCCTCTCCTCACATAGCTACAACTTCAGAGGCATGTTCGTTCAATTAATTGAACTCACATGAGACTTCATAGGAAACCCACATATACCTATATCATGGAGGAAAAGTTATATCCATGGAGTCATGTACTAATTGGAAAATAATTTTGAGTTGTGATGTTTCATAACTATGAGCCATTAAACCCCGAACATTTACTATCTTGATTCCTTAAAATTGTAGGGGAATTGTAATCAAATATGGATGAAAACATCCACGCCAACATAAAAATTAGCTAGAAAGATATGTCATGGAGCTTGTAATGGAGGTGCTAACAATAATAAAAATATTGCCATGCCATATTTTCATCCTCATAAATTTATAAGCTTAGGCAGATTATGTACATTGAATATCAACACTAACATGATAATATGAAGATATATGGAATGAGTATGAGTTGACAACTAGAGGGGCATGTAGGATGATGCAGGAGGATGGACAACTATGGTTGCAACCACCACTAAAAAAAAGCATCAATCAAGCATCATCGAAAAATTCATTGGTAGATGGAAGTTATGGTCATCTAGAACTAACAATAGAAATAGACGTTATTTAATGGATATATAGCAATGGTATCTTAGAACAAATGTCATTGTTTATTAGTTCCATAGATAAAAAATTTGAAGTCCATATTCACAATATAAATAACTTTTAGTGTAATTAATTATCTCGGATAAAGGGAGGTGAATAGATACAAAGGAATATCTACACATGCTTTCAAATGAAGAACAAGATTGTTTTTATATAAACAACTTTCTTTAACCTATGACATTAATTTAACCCTTAAAAAAATAAAAAATTAGATGAGAGATATTGATACGGTTACACATGAAATAAAAAGAGACATTAACACTTATAAATGTGACTATGGAATTGTAATGAAAAATAGACTATATGCATACACCCCTCCTATAATATTGCACCTAATGTAGATAAACTTATCAAAAGTGTTTAATGCCATAAAGTGATTGGGATTTAACTCCCCCTCCATCTCCCCTTTCCCTTTTCTCCCTAAGTTACTTAATTTTAACCATTTTTAGTATTAATGATAGTTTCAATGTAAAAATTGAGTACGTTGGGGGTTTTTAAGGGCGGTTAATCTATTTATGTATTCAAAAGTGCATTTTAAATAACAAAAAATCACAAATTTGCTAAAAATTGTATTGTTGAATTCCTACCAGAAAAATAATTCCATTTATTAGTTAGACTATATATATATATATAAATATATATATATATATATATATATATATATATACCAAACCTCTTTAATATAAAAATTAGGCTCTCTGCTTTGCGTTAAGCTCTTACCTCCCCTTTCTTCAACCCAAAAAGAGGCCTTAGACAAGCTTGTCCCCTCTCCCCGCTCTTATTCCTTCTTGTCACAAAGGGGCTTAGTAGAGAAATTTAGGATGTTAGAAGAAGGAAACAAATCTCAGGTATCAACATCTTGCCTGGTTTTTCCCTCCCCAATCTACTTTTTGTAGATGATATTCTCATATTTTGGGGCACTTTTGTCCTAGGTCTACATTTTCTCATGGACATTCTGGAATTATCCTTAGCTATAACAAGAATGAAAATCAACCAAGACAAATCCATTGTCTATGGGAATGCTTTGGAAATGATAGTTTAGGACAACATTTTAGATATTTTCTTAAAATACCCTATGTTGATTACAAGCATTTTCAAAAATATGGGTTTTTTCTTAAAGCCAAACTCCTATACAAAACAGGATTGGAATTGGCTTCTATCAAAAATAGAAACTCAAATTAGGACATAGTGGAATCTATGGTTATCTAGGGAAGGAAGAATGGTGATATGTAAGGATATTATTGAGGCAATTCCAATATACTAGGCCTCACTCACTTGGATTCCAGTGGGCATTCTACATAACATTAGACATTAACTCTATGGTTCTTTTGGGTAGGAAGAAAATATCACAAAATGTTTTCTTTAATTACATGGACTTCCATTACCATTCCAAAAGATTTAGTAGGGTGGATATTAAAGAACCCTCATTATTTATTTAGAGCCCTTGCTTCTAATGGGGTATGGCAAATGATTCAAGGGACAATCATGTGGTATTTTGTTATGCATAAAAAGTACATATCCCCCTCCTTGGTAGTATATTGGATTTGATTCCCCAATATGTATTCTCTTCATGGCTCGGTGGTGTGGAAGGAATTATAAATCTTTTGATCTCATAAGAAACTACCTTAGATGGAAAATAAAGAATGGGACCCAATTCCTTGTTGGAAAATACCACTATATTGGAATCAACTAGGAACATCTCCTTTTAGCCCCACTAATTAATAAATTAAATAATCATGAGGTTTTTTTAATCTTCAACAAGTCTCTCTATGGAGCGGACCCCTAAGTCCACGATGTTGGCGTCCTCCTGGATCCCTTTCTTTAGAAGGGGAATTGGTTGTTGAATGGAGGAACTTCACCATATCATTGCATCAATCTTTGGTTTCCATATCTTATTTAAAATACCTCATTTGGTTTTGAAGCCCAACAAGGTACTATTCCACAAAATTAGGTTATGAAGCTCTAACTATCACTCTAATATGTAGCCTCCCTAATGGGAAAAACAACTTTGGAAATTATGTTGTCCCCCAAAATAAAAAATATCCATGTGGATTTTGTTAAACGGAAAGGTACATACCTGGGAAAACATCAAGAAAATACTTCTATGGGTTGAGGCAATTCCCTTTATGCTCATAGGCTCTAGAAACTAGCACTCACTTTTTCATCACATGCCCTTTCACACTTGATATGGGGAAAGAAATTTAGTATAAAAAGGGGAAAATATCAAGTTGCAGGGGGAAAATATTGAGGAAAATTTAAGATCATGTTTCTTGGAAAAACATAATGCTAGTATCATATTTTTTCCACTAACTGTAAACTAGGGAATCTAGTTGGAGAAAAACCATGTCGTGCTTGAAGACCAATGTCCCTCTTTCCTTTGGTTTTCTTTAAACTATAATGTTCCAAATTTTGCAGTAAAGTATTTGGAACATTAATTTTGCTTTTATTTTAATAAAAGGAATAAAATGGGTGAGGGAACCCATTGTAGCAACTTAATAAACACTCCTAAGGTGCAAAAAGTCACTTAAGTGGCTTAAGTTAGCAGCCCAAGAGTGAAAAGGGCCAAAAGCAAGTGAGCTAAACCATGGCTGACCAAAGTCAACAACGTACCCAAGAGGGGAAGCTTGCACAAGAAGATTGCGTAGTTGGATGGAGGGAAATTCAAAATGGGAGAAACCCTAATGTGAGTGGGGTCCATGGCAAGGAAGCATTCCTTGTATAAAAGATGAAGGAGAGCCATTGTTGGGGATCATCTTTGGAGAAAGAATTTGGAGGTTGAAGCTCTCTTCAACTTTGTGCTGCTTAGCATAAGAGGAATTCTTTTTTAGGAATTCCCTTCTCTTCCATGGGAGGCCATGGAGAGATTGTTCTTCATCTTCCTCACATCTTGGCTTGAGGCCAAAGTAGTCATTTGCAGCTACTGCGTTATTCTTACAGAAAGAGAACGCTAGAGTTGCTAGTGTTGCAGTGAGGGACCTTCATCATCTCACTTCCGAAGTTGTTATGTAGAGGAGGGGTCATCTATTTCTCTAGGAGATCATCGAAGGAGATCCCAGAGATTCCATTGCAGATTTTGGCATTGGGCCATATTTTTTCTCTCATGCCCAGCGTAGTCTCCTTCCCTTACAATGTTATCTTCAGAGGTGGCTTGCACAAGGGATTCATTTTGTGCACTAGTGAGTGCAATCTTCAGTAAGGGGATCAACCCATTCACTTTGGAGATCATTGAAGGAGGTATCATTGTTTATTGTAGCATCTACTTCCTTTCCTATGTTGTATTATATTTGAGTTGCAGCAGCTACACTACAACTCCGACATTTTTATGTTTTATGTATTTTAGCCAATCCCTTGGAGGATTGATGTAATAATGTTTTCCGGGGTTGAGATCTGGCTCCCCCATATTTATTTTAGCTCTTATTTCTATATCATCATATTTATATCAGTTTGCAGCCACTTTCCCCTATGGACTGCGCAGTTATAAAGTAGCTGGGTCATGTAGTAGTGTATTTCCTTCATTTCATGTACATTTTCCTTTGAGGCTGGTTTGCACTCACCTTGAGAGGTATTTTCCTCAAGGATTTTGTATAATATTTGCTGCTACACATTATATATCATATTTGTACTCTTCTTACATTATGTGAGACATTATTTCACTATTGCTACTTGTTGAATTTGTTATGCTGCTGAAGATTCTCTCAATAAGCATTATTTCAGTATACTTGTTGGTGGGAGATCTGAATAACCCCCTTAGGGTTATTTCTTTGAGCTTATATTCTGCAAGTAGTTGGTAACAGATATTTTCCAAGGCATCCCAACTCTAGATTGCCTTATTTTCACATGGGCTTCCTTATATAGCGTCCTCATGGACATTTGTTGCAGAAATTCCTTGAAGGGAATTATTAGCCTTCGACAAGTTCTATTGGCAGAGTCTGCTAGAGGGCTAGGTAGCCTCTGGATCTCATCCTTCCTTGTGAAGGTAACATATCCAGTAAATTCCCCTGCAGTCAATCTCTCAAATAGTTCAGTGTTGACTGTTAATACTCCCAAAGGTGGAAAATAGGAATATCTCAAGATATTCCCGGCATTGCAGAAATTTCCCCATTTGGGATATTACAGTGGTATCAGAGCTTCAAACTTGGCTCAGCCTACGAAGTTTGAATTTTAGAGAACAAGAGGCCAATATGATGCAGAATATGAGATTAATCTCATCAGTTTTGGGTCCAGCAAGAACCTCTCCAAGGAGGTTGAGGAGATAGAAGAAGGAGAAGAGGAAGGACCATGCACTTCCTATTCTCACAGAGAAGTAGAGCAGAAGCATGGAGAACACTTGGAATTCGAATTCTAAGTGAGTATCTTGCTGAATATGGAGAAAACCCTAGAGTCTTTCAAGAGACTCAATCTTTTCACACTTGTTCAGCAGGAAGAGGAAAAAACTTGGTGGTTCAGCCATGGGAGGCATGCATGGGTTTCTACTCTTGCTAGTTTTTCTCAGATCTTGATCAGAAGATTTTGCCAAAGGAGGGAGGAGCCCTCACCACCAGAGGCACATGCCAGCACTGTTACATTCATGGAGGATAACCTCCACCTTTAGCTATCGAGGCAGCCATCACACTTAAGGAAGAGACTCTTGCAGCAACACAAGATTCTTCCATATCTCTCCAAGGTATGCTTGAGTTTGCATCTATCATGGAGGATTGTACATTATTGCATGATGATTGTCTTGAGGAGGGAAATTTTACTGCACCATGCCATTTTGGAGGAAGAAACCCTCATCATCCTCATGCACTATTGATGAGCCATGCATCACATGTGAGGGTGGGGTTTAGAAATTTTGTTATGAATGAGATTTCATTTCAATGTCCCATGAAATGAAAAATGAGAAGAATGTTTTGGGACAATGGTATCTCTTGTGAAATAGGTACCAAGTGGCAGGATACTTACACCAAAGAGTAGAGCCTTATGAATGGAGTGTGCCCGACGGAAATGTGGAGGATCCATAACCCATAGGTCCCAGGATCATTTCACACTTATTGCACTTGATGGAAAAAGGGGAGAGTATGGGTGCATGATGATGGGGTGGCATTTCTCTTACCACTCATTATGTTCCCATTTCAGATTGGGTATGGTGGAAGTATAGGGGAGCAACAAACATTCTTGTTGCTAAGATTTGGTGAATGTTGCAGGAGCAAGAAGAGGCACTAACATAGTGCAAGAGGATTTCTCTTTGATCTTGGATGCCAATTAGCACCTTCTTCATGGGAGGAGCACTAAATTTGCAGCAACATGATGGGAGGAGTCTTTGGCAATATTCATGTCAAAGAGGGAAGCTTTGAGATGACAGTGGCCCTACTCCAAAGGCCAGCAGCGTTGTCACTTGAGAGCTTGAGTTATTTGTTGGAGTGTCTTTCAAGCCACTTAACAAGTGATGAACTTTGGAGGCATGTAGGTGATGAGCGTGAAGGATTAATGAAGAAGAGCACTCCTTAATACATCTTGAATTTCTTGGCTTGGTTGCACAAGCACAAGAAGAAAGGTCTACATGCAGAAATTTTGGGTTCTCTTTTCATGCATGCTACTGCATATTATTCAGTGATGGTGGAATCCACTTGGGAGGGAATCCTAATGGAGGTATATCAGCTTATGAGCAGATGCATATCCCAAGAGATGAAGAGGGGATTGGAAAAACCACTTCCCTTCTATGTTGCAGTAAGGGGAAACTTTCACCTGAGCCACTTTCAGCTCAAAGACCAAGTGCATGATGAGGGAGGTAACCATTTGTTTTATATCTTATGATCTCTTATTCTTATGTTCAGCATGTTATATCAAGGGGGATCCTTCCTTCTTGCACATTATGTCTGGCTATACTTATGGTCTATTGCAGCAAGAATGATGGCCATCTTATGGGTGGTTTGTGGGGGGAAAGCCACATGGATTTTGGTGTGCCCCTTTGGCACCAAAATGTGTTTTCACGATCACACCTTGCAAGATGAATGTGGCAGTGAAAAAGTGGCTGAAAAGACACTTGTTACTTCCTATTTTGAGGTAGGCCAATGATGCCCTGCGCTGGTTCCATGTATGGAACTATATTTCACCTCCTTGCTCTCATAAGTTTATGCTTCCATATGTTGCTGGTGGAACGTTGTTCAGAGGAAGCAATATTTTGGAGGAGTGAAATAAATTAAAGATGCCCATTGGGAGTGTGATTCTCCCTACCTTGCATGTTGTATGTTTCAGGAGAATTAATGGGCAGCCCATGATTGCCAAAATTCATCTCTTTCCTTCATGTGGGAGGAGCTATTTGGAGAGTTTGAATTTTTGGAGGAGGCACTTCATGGTTTTTATGTTTTATGGGGTGGCTTGGGTCTCTTTTGAAGATAATTTCATTTCAGCCATATATCAGCAGCAACCCCATATGTGTCATGAGGAGGGAGAGATTCATTGGGTGGATGTGCCCTTTGGGAGAGGAGGCCTCCATTCTTTTTGCAGCACATGCTCCAAGGGGAGTATGGAAGATGATATGGTCACCATGTTCAGCCATGTGTTTTTCCATGAGGTGAACCATATGATTTTTTGGATGCCATATGTTGGTGAATTCCAACTCATCACATATTTGATGATTTGGGCCAACTTGATTTGCAGCGTTGGAGGAGAGGTCCTTGGGGGATCTAGAATTCATCTTGCCTCTTGAAGGCAACACTATTTCAAACCAAGTTTAGTTTTCACTCCACATTCATCATAAGTGGAGAAGAGGATAGCGAGGGGTAGGATATGGAGCTTACCAAGTTCAGAAATTCAGCCCACCTATTTCTCATGAGCACAAGGTGGATGAGAACTTTCAGGAGTTGCCTGGTTGGAGGTTGATTCATTTTGCATGGTTGATTGCTTGAGGATGGAGGATATACATGAGGATATTTCAGACTCCATGCCTTGAGTGGAGGACTTTTTTCAATTCATCCTTACTCTTTCTTAAGGACAAGAAAGTTTTGGGAGGGGAGGACTGTAATGTTCCAAATTTTGCAGTAAAGTATTTGGAACATTAATTTTGCTTTTATTTTAATAAAAGGAATAAAATGGGTGAGGGAACCCATTGTAGCAACTTAATAAACACTCCTAAGGTGCAAAAAGACACTTAAGTGGCTTAATTTAGCAGCCCAAGTGTGAAAAGGGCCAAAAGCAAGTGAGCTAAACCATGGTTGAACAAAGTCAACAACATACCCAAGAGGGGAAGCTTGCACAAGAAGATTGCATAGTTGGATGGAGGGAAATTCAAAATGGGAGAAACCCTAATGGGAGTGGGGTCCATGGCAAGTAAGCATTCCTTGTATAAAAGATGAAGGAGAGCCATTGTTGGGGATCATCTTTGGAGAAAGAATTTGGAGGTTGAAGCTCTCTTCAACTTTGTGCTGCTTAGCACAAGAGGGATTCCTGTTTAGGAATTCCCTTCTCTTCCATGGGAGGCCATGGAGATATTTTTTTTCATCTTCCTCAAATCTTGGCTTGAGGCCAAAGTAGTCATTTTCAGCTACTGAGTTATTCTTGCAGCAAGAGAACGTTGGATTTGCTGGTGTTGCAGTGAGGGACCTTCATCATCTCACTTCCGGAGTTGTTCTGTAGAGGAGGGGCCATCTCTTTCTCTAGGAGATCAGCAAAGGAGATCCCAGAGCTTCTATTGCATATTTTTGCATTATGGCATATGTTTTCTCTCATGCCTAGCGCAATCTCCTTCCCTTACAGCGTTATCTTCAGAGGTGGCTTGCACAAGGGATTCATTTTGTGCACTAGTGAGTGCAATCTTCAGTAAGCAGATCAGCCGCTTCACTTTGGAGATCATTGGAGGAGGTATCATTGGTTATTGCAGCATCTACTTCCTTCTCCTATGTTGTATTATATTTGAGTTGCAGCAGCTACACTACAACTCTGACATTTTTTTGTTTTATGTATTTTAGCCAATCCCTTGGAGGATTGATGTAATAATGTTTTCTGGGGTTTAGATCTGGCTCCCCCATCTTTATTTAAGCTCTTATTGCTATATCATCATATGTATATCAATTTTCAGTCACTTTCCCCTATGGAATGTGTAGTTATAGAGTAGCTGGGTCATGTAGCAGTGTATTTCCTTCATTGCATGTACATTTTCCTTTGAGGCTGGTTTGCACTCACCTTGAGAGGTATTTTCCTCAAGGATTTTGTATAATATTTATCCTACACATTATATATCAGATTTTAACTCTTCTTAAATTATGTGAGACATTATTTCACTGCTGCTACTTTTTGAAGTTTTCATGTTGCTGAAGATTCTCTCAATAAGCATTATTTCAGTATACTTGTTGGTGGGAGATCTGAATAACCCCCTTAGGGTTATTTATTTGAGCTTATATTCTGCAGGGAATTGGTATCAGATATGTTCCAAGGCATCCCAGCTCTAGATTGCCTTATTTTCACATGGGCTTCCTTATATAGCGTCCTCATGGACAGTTGTTGCAGAAATTCCTTGAAGGGAATTATTAGCCTTCGACAAGTTCTATTGGCAGAGTCTGCTAGAGGGCCAAGTAGCCTCTGGATCTCATCCTTCCTTGTGAAGGTGACATATCTAGTAAATTCCCCTGTAGTAAATTTCTAAAATAGTTCAGTGTTGATTGTTAATACTCCCGGAGGTGGAAAATAAGAATATCTCAAGATATTCCCGGCATTGCAGAAATTTCCCCATTTGGGATATTACATAAATAGTTTAGCACTTTAGTATTTTATCCCCATTAAACATAAGACTAAGAATCACCTCCTACATTAGGAGGTTCTTATCAATAAGGATAAGCAATGGGCCCTATTCTATGGGAGAAACTCAAGGAGACCACAATATTTGGGGTTCAGGGGGGATTTTATTTATGACTGATCAACACTACTACACATCTTCTCCAACATTGAATGAGCTACAAATAATTTTGTTGAACTATTTTCTCTCAAATAACTTCTTCATATTGTGATTTCCTTGCACATCACATCCCTCAACATATATGAAGTCCAACAAATTTTCATAGATTGGATGAATGGAGATGCTAGATTACAGAGCCACTCTCTTCTTCTTGTTCATCAAAGAATCATTCAAAAGCTACATGATTTTACTCATTTCACCTTCACTCATATTTATAGGGCCCAAAATAAATAAAAAACAGATGACTTATCCAATGATGGATTAGAGTTGATTACGGAGTGTGGGAAATCTCAAAACTTAAAAGGCAAAGTCACACAAAAGTTTCTTAATATATGGGACTAGCTGAAGAGGACAATCATTTGTTTGTGCCCATATAATATTATTTTTTTCTCATATATTTCTTTTTTCTATTTTTTGGACATATGTGCCCTAAGAAGGACAACACATATAAGCCTTCCCCTTTGTTTATATGTTGTCACTAAAGATAGAAAACTGAAGCATCAACTGCAGGACTACTTTTATGACTTTTACTATGCTTACAATGCACATATCAAATGTATATTTTTTTGTATAATGAAAGTATGAACCACGTGATTATTTACATTGGTGGAACACACCAGGAGGACATAACAGTCCTCATATTTCTTTGTTTGGAGGCTACATAGCCATATGAATTCTATTAGGGTCCTATATTTTATAGGATCAATTCATGATTATCTCTTGATTTTTACGTGAGATATTGTAAATAATGTTTCATTTTGCAAATTATTTCCAAGAAATAAAAATAGAAAAAGAAAAAGGGGACATAAAAAAAAGATATATAGTTGCGAAAAAATGAAAGAAATAAAAATATGAGAAAAAAATGAAAAAAACCCCAATAAGTGAGCTAGTTCAAATGTCACTTCAAAAAATGAGATATATTGAAAAATAATAATAAATAAATAAATTATATATATATATATATATATATATATATATATATATATATATATAATTAAAAATTAAAAATATAAATTATAAAATAATAAATAATAAATAAATAAATAAATATAAATATAAATAAAGAAATAAATAAAATAAAATAAAATAATGTGTAGCTAGTCTAAATGCCACATTAGAGTTTAATAAATATGTTTAAATATTTAATCACACAATTTAAGTGCAATAGATTAGTTTAAATAAAGTGAGTTTAGTTAGTTTTAATTGTTTGATCACATTGTCTAAATCGTGATTAGTAGTTTATATATACTTTTGTGAATAAGACATTTTCGTTGTTGTGTAATAAATATCGAGTAGAGATCGAGGTTCGTGATTTTCACCCCCACAGATCAACGATGGGTGATAACTTCATACCCCCTCGCCCCTCTGACATTTAATCAAGGCAGGGTCCAAAAAGCGTAATCCTTACTTACTACCTTTGCAACGCCATGCTGACTTTGTACCCCCTGTCTAAAACCCCTTACCATCTACCCGCCCTCCGAAAACTGCTTTCCCCTCTTCTTTCCTATTTATAACCATGGACCCTACACTCCTCGCTCCACTCCACTTATTACATATGGCACGTCCCGTCCACATCTGCTCCTCACCCATTGTTGTCACAACCCATCCCCCTCCACTTCAAACCCCCTTGCCATGTGACATATCTTTTCCCTCGTCATGTATCCGTCTCAACGGACCCACTCCGTTAAACGGATCAACATATAATGGTATGCGATTTTTTTTATAAATAGAGCCTAAAACCATTCTAATGTCCCTTCCTTTTGTTATTCCAAGACCCTAAGCAACAGAACCTGTACAATAACCAGTCAGCAATAAAACTGCCACTATAACTAGTCACTAAGCTACTAGTCCTCATCCATAATTCTCGAGTAATTTAAATTTTCAAACTTGTTTCTTTCCAACATGGCACCTAAGGGAAAATTTAAATCCATAATAAGAAATCCCCTTCTACCCCCTGAAATCGACTTGAACCACCAACCCTTGGTAGATTAAGAATACAAAATTCTTGAAACCAATTGTGAGTTCGACCTTTAAAGACTCCACAACTGTTTAAAATAGGATTCCATTGATCTCATTGTTGAATTGGGTTTGTGGGACTCCTTCTTACCCCAATACATTTTTCCTCAGACCAACCATTTCCCTAAATTCTTTTCATGGTGCCACTTCCAGTACATTCCCAATCAGAGGGCCATTGTGGCCCATAACAATGATGTGCTTTTAAATATTGCCTCTGAATCTATTTCCCAAATGCTCCATATACATAAATATTCCCCTTTGAAACCTTTTATAGTAGATTCCCTCATGGAATTCTACAAGAACCTAAGTTTCCCTGATAGAGCAAAGATATTTGAGATTTTCCTCACTAAAGATGCCTAATTTCTTAAGAAAAATTCTCCCTATTCATCCTCCATGTTCCCTGAAATGACGAAGCAGATTACCTCAATTGTTTCTTGTTTACTTGGCTATCAATCTGATCAGTGGTTTGATGAAGCCATCATAATATTCTTATCAGTCTTCTCAACATATGAAAAACCCTCATTCACCTTCAATTATAGTGAGTTTATAGTAGATGTCATCCATGAGAAGTTCCTAAAGTTTTTTACAGAAGAAACCTTCAAGTATGCCTCAATTTTAGTGTGTTATTTTTTATTCCATCAGGAATATAGAGTTCAGTTTCCATTGCAGATATTGAATGAGAAACGAAATTCCCAATATGTAATTCATTGGAATTCATTAGTAAGGAAGCATACCAATGAATTCACCTTCAGTGAGTATGTTTAACAATTTGTGTATATAGTCTCTTGCCTATTAAATAGTAATGTTTAATCAAGTATAAGACCTGAGATAAAAATATTTCTTCATCTTAGTGAGACAACCAAGACAGGTGACTAGTACCTGTACCAGAATTACATTGAGATTAGATTGTATGGGTGGGAATTACCTCCATATAGGTTGCCCAAGTTTTTCCCCATGATGTTTTTTTCATTAGAATATATTAGATAGATTATTAACATGGAGGAGTTTCACTTTGTGGTAGCCAAGAAGACACCTCAATTCAAGATTAAAACACAGGTTGGCCCTTTTATTTGCAACACTAGGGCAACATAAAAAGAAGAAAATATTCTCCTCAAGTAGATGAATTTTAAATTCAACTTCACTTGATCATATGACCCCTTGGGAATAATTTCAAAATTGAGAGTTGAACAGAAAACTACTCCCTACACTCACACTCCCAGGCCAGAGATTGAAAAATATATGAATCGGGATGAATGTCAGGAGAATACTTTGCAGGAAGCAGAAGAACAGGTGCTCTCAACAAAAACATCAGAGACTCCAACGCCATAGGAGAAGCAGGAAAAGATTCCAAGGGAATATGTTTCCCCTTCAATCAAATAAATGCGAGGGAAAGAGTTTCAGATTTACAAGAAGAAAAAAAAGACCAATATAACAAAAAAATTATTTCAAGAGGAGAATGTATAGTCCACTATAGTTTTGATAGGGCATTTCACTTCCACTAGGAATGAAGATATTTTCATAGGATCTCCATCATCTTTGGCTTCCCATGAGCCACTGGATACATCTTAGTCAGGGGAATTGGGTCATGACGAAGCTGAACCAAATATATTTTCCAAGTATAAATAAATTAAAAATAATAATGAGATGCTAAAAGTTACAACTTATTCACAGTTTTTGAAACAATCAACATCCTCACAGCACATGATTCTCTCTGCATTTGAAAGAAAGGAAGGAAATATGGAGATATCTTTCCTCCACACTGAGGTTCCCTTCCCCAAAACTATAGATGATTATAAAAATTCCATTTTTTCCTTTAATGTAGATCAAATCCATCCAATTGATTAGATGGACGTGCACAAGAAAACATGGGAGATGTTATATACAACCTTAACCAACTCAGCAATGGCAGCTTCTAGGCTACAAGTTTTAGTCAACAGCATTCAATCCCAACTCAAACTAGAAAATATATCTTATTTAGCTAAAGAAACAAAAATTAAGTCTTTATAAGATCTAGTAATTAAACTAGGATATGATCCCAACAATGTAAAAGCTGTAGAGGAGGCCATTAGAAGGAAGAATGCTGACATTGTAGCACTAAGAAAACAAATCAAGCTTCCATCCACTGAATATCTAGAGACAAAAGAAGTTCATTAGCTAGAGAAAGAAAAACAATACATGTTCAAGATTATCATTGAACAAAATGGGCAGATTAAAAATATCGAGCTTGAGATAGAAAAAATTCTAAATTAAAGAGAACAGTCAGCACAGTTGGAATCCATTCCAATCATAGTAGTTCCTATTTCATCTACATCAATAGCAGTAGCATCAACTTCAACAGCCATCACAGTACAAGGAAAATCCACAGACTCATTAGGATAGCTAATCAAAGCCATGGATGATTTTTCTTTCAGAGGACGAGAGATTGAGAAGCTGAAAGCTCAGCTAAATAATCTCCAAGAGAAGAAGCTAAAGATTGACAATGTATACATTATAGAGCTTCAGAAGAATCATAGGTTAACTCAGAGAATTGAAAAGTTTTAAATGAGTTTTTCATGGCACAAATAATTGCATAGGCAAAAGAAAACATTTTGGTAGAAATCAATGAAGCTATGAATGAAATATGGCCCAAGATTTCTTCATCTCAGTGAGCAAACCAAGATAGGTAACTGGTACCTATGCCATAATTACATTGATATCATATTGTATGGGTGTGAATTTCCTCCATATAGGTTGTCGAATTTTGTCCCCATGAGATTTTTCACTATAATATATTAAACAATGATTAACATGGATGAGTTGCATTTTGTGGAAGCCAAGAAGAAATCTCGATTCAAGATTAAAATGCAGGTTGGCTATTTTATTTTCAACACCAGGACAATAGACAAAGAGGCAGATATTCTCATCAAGCAGATGAATTTTAAATGCAAATTCACTTGGTCATATGACCCCTTGGGAATAATTTCAAAGTTGAGAGTAGAACAGAAAACTAATCCCTACACTCACACACCCAGATTAGAAATTTAAAAATATATGAATCAGGATCAATGGTAGGAAAATTCTTTGCAAGAATCAAAAGAACAAGTGTTCTCAACAGCAACATGATAGACTCCAACACCACATGTGAAGCATGACAAGAGGCCAAGGGAATATTTCCCCTTCAGTCAAAGAAATATCAGGGAAAGAGTTTTAGATTTACAAGAAGAAACAAAAGACCAATACAACAGAAGAATCCTTTCAAGAGGATAATGTACAGTCCACTCTAGTTTTGACATGGCCTTTCACTTCCACCAGGAAAGAAGATATTTTCATTGGATCTCCATCATCCTCAACTTCCCATGAGCCACTGGATGCATCTCAATCAATGGAATTGGATCATGATCAAGATGAACTGAATATATTTTCCAAGTATAGATAAATTAAAAAGAAGAATGAGATGCTAAAATTTACAACTTATTCATAGTTTTGGAAACAAACATCATCCTCACAGCACAAGCTTATCTCTACCTTTGACACAAAGGAAGGAAAGATAAATATATCTTTCCTCCATGTTGAGGTTCCTTTCCCCAAAACTCCAGATGATTATAAAAATTCCATTTTTTCCTTCCATGTAGATCAAATCCATCCAATTGATCAGATGGACTTGCACAAGCAAACATGGGATATGTAATCTACAACCTTAACCAACTCAACAATGGTAGCTTCCAGGCTGCAAGTTTAAGTCAACAACATTCAGTCCCAAATCAAACTATAAAGGATCTCTTCTTTAGCTAAAGACACAAATATTAAGTATTTAGAGCATCAAGTAATTAAATTGGGATATGATCCCAATAATGTAAAAGTTGCAGAGGATATCATTAGAAGGAAGAATGATGACATTCCAGCACTAAGAAAACAACTCAAGTTTCCATCCACTGAAGATCCATAGACAAAATAAGTTGGACATCTATAGCAAGAAAAACAAGATATGTTCAAGATTATGATTGAAAAAAATGGGAATATTAAAAATATGGAGGTTGAGATAGAAAAATTGTGAAATGAAAGAGAACAGTCAGCACAGTTGGCAGCCATTCCACTCACAATAGTTCCTATTGCATCTACATGAATATTAGGAGCATCAACTTCAACAACCATCACAGTACAAGGACAGTCCACAAACCCATCATGAGAGCTAATCAAAGCCATGGAGGATATGTCTATTAGAGGACAAGAGATTAAGAAGCTAAAATATCAACTAAATAATCTCTAATAGCAGAAGTTAAATATTGACAATGTGTACATTAGAGCTTCAGAAGGCTCATAGGTTAACTCAGAAAATTGAAAAGTTGGAAAATGAGTATGCCATGGCACAAACAATTGCACATGAAAAAGAAAAAATTTGGGTAGAAATATATGAAGATATGAATGAAATATGGCCCTCTATTGAAATTATTTCTGAGCAGGAGGAATTAGTGCAGAGATCTAAAGAAGTCATTGAAAAAGTGGAAGATAATTTAGGATAGAAACCAGGTGAAGCCACAACATCAATCAAGATTATGAATTCAAAGACCAAAGAGGAAATAGAAGAATTTGAGATTGTAGATAAGACAGAGACAATATTGGATGTGAGAAGAGTCCTTCCAAAAAGGAACTTGATCCTATAGTTAGAGAACAAGTGCCACAACTTAGAGGCCATCATTCAGAAGTTCCATGGGAAATTCAATGTACTGAATCAAAAAGGATTTCCAGGTTTGAAAGGAATTGGAGATAAGTTAGTCAAGTTGGAAGATTATCAGCACAAGTTGTACACCATAGCCAGGGATAAGTTAAAGTTTTCCGCCATAAAAGGAACCAACATAGGAAAATCTTTCATGGAGGGTTTGAAATTCGACATGCTTATCAAACATTAGATAAAAAATTTGTTCGTATTCAAACCCACTTTCCAAAAATACACCAAAGTCGATAAAACCTATAGGAAGCTAGTTAAATTCTCCGCCCTGGATGAAGACAGATGGGATAAACTGTGCAGATTACTTGAGTAAAATATATGTTAACCTTCAATAGCAAATCAACACTTTTTCAGTCCAAATCATCACGAGCAATCCTCAAAATCAGTGCAAGAGGATTACATCAGTTTCATTTTCATATATTTGTGTACTATTTTTGTAGCCAATTTTTAGGATATTTTGTAAAAATATTGATATATCAAATCAAGATATTTTGATAAATTTTGTATAAATACTTCATAAGTCGAAGTACAAAGGGTTGGAATTTTCATGAAGAAAGGATACTCTTGCTGTAAAATTGTTCACTGAGCTAAAAGTGATCATTTCAATACAAAGATATGTTCCACGATTCTTGTGTCAAGAAAATTAGTGATGTTCTTCCTTTTATATAATTGTTATTTCTTTGTTATTCCATATGTTTTTCCTATCTATATTGTCTAAAGAATATAAAGGGCTGAATTTATTTAATTACATTATGCTCCAGCTTATAAACAATATTTGTGTTTTCAAACTGAGATTAAATATAGAATTCATTCTAAAATTATCTATGTTTAATTGAATCTAAATATTTTCCTCCCTTTCACTCCACAAAGCTCCAAAGATCCAATAGTTTGCCTAACTTTCCCTGTTACACTTGTTTTGATATTTTTTTATATGGTCACCCTAATACTTTGAATCCATATCCTAATGGCCTTTCCTTGCAATTTCAACCAAACATTTCAAAAAATCAAACTCTGAACCCAATATCTAGCCTAAAATCCCAAAACAAAAAATCTAAATCTAATAGAGAGATCCCTCTCTGAGTTTAGAAGGGATAGATTCTAAGCTTACAAGTGGTTTTGTGGTTACTTCTTGGTTTCTCTCACAACCTTGGGAAATTACGGAGTGATAACGTTCTGGAGACCATACTGGGGACTCGAACAAATATGATTTGTATTAAATTTCTCCCTGGTAAAATTTATTTGTATGCATAAAGTATTTCAAAGTGTGTGGCTAAGAAATAGATCTGATTAAGGTTGTTTTCCACTTAAAATTTGAACATACTTTGTATTTGTGAATATATTATTTTAGATTTGGCTCCTAATAAGATATACAACAAAGCTAATCCAAATCCTAAACCACTAAAAATTGTAGATAATCCTGAAAAAAATCTCAGAAAAACTAGTTTAACTAAGAACCAAGCAAGTAATAATCATTTTCCCACAGTCAATTCTCTCCCTGAAAGCTTTGAAAGTATAGAAGATATTGAATTTTATCTCAAGATTTTGAACATAGCCAAGTTATAAATTTTTGTACCTGATATAGTGCTTGATGAAAACATCTTGAAACCCTTGGATTCCCATACATGACGACAGGATGGACTGCATCTGTGCTATGGCTGTGTCAAAATGATGTCTCCTAATGCTGAAGAAGCATTGGAACATCTGCAGAATCAAGCCATCACACTCAAGGTCAAACATGATCTCATGAGTCCAGGTCATGGCCATGACTTCTAAAACCTTAAGCTTCCTCCTAAATGTAGAGCCTGCACAGTTGTCCAAATCCCGAAAGGTTCCTACTATCAATCTGAAAATTCTTCTCATAATATCATCATTGTAGGGAGGAAAGGGTGCTGTTATCCTCAAAATATCATTGAAACAAGAGGCGACTATAAGTTGGACTCTCTCACTTGGATGTTCCAAGAATCTGGCTTGTACCAATGTAAACATAGATGGCTCCAAAGCCCAATTTAAACACCAATCAGATTGCTCTACCTTGGAAAGGCAGGATTCCAGTTTCTCTAACATGGGAAAGTCATCTTCTGATCTTTCATTCTTTAATTCCATCCCAAGTGCATAAAGCCAATTTCCCACTTCTTCCTCCTTTTGCAAATTCTTGGATGCCTTTGTTGGAGCAAATTATGTATCTTCTTGGAGAAGGGTCTACTGTTCTATTTTGTTTTCTAGTCTTCTGATGCACGGTGGTTCAAGGAACCAACTTCTGTCTTTATTTTCATCAATCTGTTTAGAAGTCCCTCCATGGTTGAACCAACGATATGATCACTGTTTTTCTGAGTTAATGAGATATTCCTTCAGTCAATAACCTATCAAAACTTCATTTGCAGCTACTGTAGGCTTGAGTATATTCCTTGATTTTTATTTGATTTTATTTCACTTCCAAGTACAGTGATCCACATAAGATGACAAATCTTCAAATTTCAGAACTTTAATCTTTAACCAGATCTTCATAAAAATAACCCACTGATATATCAAGAATTATATTGTAATAGAATACTCAAGCCAAAAAATCTTTTAGTGTAGTGTAATGGAAGGCCCAACCACTACACCAAAAGCTCGAACTGTTAGTGAGGGTGGCATCCCAGGGTGTTAAGGGTGGGGTCTTAAGGCCCACCAGAGCATCTCGGGACGGGGACCCTTATGCAGTCCCCCAATTACGCAGACCTCGGCAACGTGGTAGGGCCCACTGGACCCTCAACAGGGAGGCTACCCTAAACAGGGATATTACAGCCCACCACGCTCCACAAGTCTCGACCTCGAGACCTCGGCTCTGATACCACTGTAATATCCCGGATGGGATATTTTAACTAAAAATGCAGAAAAATACTGAATACCACAATTTGCCGTAAAATAAACATTCACTCAACAGAAGATTGCCATGTAAAATTAAACAAATAAATACTACAATAGAAGACCACATAGAACAGGAGAAATCTCAGCTTTATTATTAATAACAAAGGGGTTTACATATAGATCTGACCCATAAAGAGCTGAGTTAGAAAACTGGCCACCAAGATAAGCTGCTGAACGGTGCTGGCCACAAATTGAACTGCTGCACTCTCCCTCCGGCAACAGCTGACACTGAATCCACTGAAAATGATGAAGCCCAAGTTGAAGATCTGAATGATCCTCACACCAAACTCTGAATCTCTGTGAAACTCCTAAGTGAAGTCTCCTCAAGAGAGTTGGGTTTCCGTCCAACACTCACAATTCACCCGAGGGTTTCCATCCTGGGGCTACGGCATGAAGTAGAGAACCACGTCCTCAAACCTCTCATACACAAGCAAATGATCTACTCCAAAGATGTATCCCAATGGCCTCCTCCCTTTCTTTTATATATCCTTTGGAGCCTTCTAGAGCATTATTTTATTATTATTTTATTTATGGAGCACTTTTCCCTTTTATTAAAATATTATAAAATATTCCTTTTTAATGCCGAAAAGGGTAAATCAGCTACCACGCCTCCTCCGGTCACTGAAATCTCCGTCTAACTATCCCATCGTGTAGGTCTTCTCGTCCCAATTCCAATGAGCTATTACACTAAGGTGTTCCATTGTGTATTCCTCCCGGAATGCCACCTTGAGCATAATCAGCTGAGTTAAGCCCATAAATAACTCAAAATTCTAAAAGTTATCGGAATGCATCGGAACGAAAGCCAAACTGCTCAGATGATGGAGTAAATCAAGTGAATGCCTCCAAACACCATGAAAACTCCTCAAAACTCCTTCGAAAAGCTCCTGAGCCCACTGATAGCACCAATCTATATATGTGACCTGTCCGCTCCTAACTATGGAAGTCCCTCCTAGCCCTGTCATGGGTGATACCAAAAATGGGAATATTACAGTTGATTCCATAATGAAAATTGATCCTCCCAGAAAAAAAAAATAGATTCAATCTTTCCATGGTAGGATAATTTTTTCTCAGAATATTTATCCCAAACTTAACCAAGATCTTGAGAGCCATTACAAACATGCTAAAGAAAGATATTGAAATTAAATGGAATACTCCAGCCAAAAAATCTTTTAGTGAAGTAAAGTTAGCTTTAACAATTTCTCTTGTTTTAATAAGCCTTGAATTTACTAAAGATTTATGATTTTTTCTTTTTCATCTGAACATACCATTGCAATAGTTTTGTTGCAGAAAAACAAAGAAGGACATGAACATCCTAGATTTTTATTTAGCAGAGCTTTAAGGGATGCCTCATTAAAGTAAAATATCAGGGAGAAACAAGAATTTTCTTTAGTGAAGGCATTGCAGGACTTTAGAGTGTACAATCTACATTCTCATATCGTTGCATTTGTTCCAAGTGTTGTTTTGAAAGACATCCTTACACAAACGGATCTAGATGGGAAGAGAGGCAAATGGATTACAGTAATTCTAGAATATGATATTGAAATAATACCTAATAAGTTCATCAAAGGTTAGGGATTGGCTAAACTAATGGTTGAGTCTAATTTCCATGCATTGGACATAAATATTATAGTTGCACTTGATGAACATGAAGAGCAAGCGACTCCACAAGTATCAGAAGCATTTTCTATTTCTCCTTGGTATGTAGATATTATTTTTGTTTTACAAAATATACAAACTACTCCTACTTTAACAAAGACAAAATCTATATTTCTCAAGTTAAAAGCTATGAAATTTTTCATTTTATATCATAATGTGTATTGGAAATTTGTTGGGGGTTTTTTGCTCAATTTTTTGTTGAACAATGAAGCAGACAAGGTCACAGAATAATTTCACCAAGGGGATTGTGGAGGACATTTATACAGTAAGAACACAGTAAATGAAATCCTAAGGGTTGGTTTTTATTGACCTACCTTGTTTGTAGATGTTCATAAGAGAGTTTCAACATGCCACGAGTGCCAAATATTTGAAGGAAGTAAAAAGCTTTTGCCCTTACCTTTCAAGCCCATTTCAGTTGAGTTTCATTTTCAACAATGGGGTCTATATTTTATTGGAGAAATCCATCCAAGCTCTTCAGCCCAACATAGATGGATTTTGACAGCCATTAAATACTTCACCAAGTGGATTGAGTCCATTCCAACCACATCGGCTACATAAAATATAATCATTCATTTCCTAGAAGGTAATATTCTTTCCAGATTTGGATGTCTGCTTAAAATCATTATTGATAATGATGTTGCTTTCAAATCAAAGAGAATGATTGATTTTTTCCACAAGTATAACATTAAGTTAGAACACTCTATTCCTTATTATCCACAAGGGAATGGGTTAGATGAGTCTTCTAATAAGAGTCTAGTCAACATTATCAAGAAACTATTATAGGAAAATAAAAATTCGTGGCATAATATGTTGGTTAATTCCCAATGGGGTGATAGAATTAGCACTAAGAACTCCATTGGAATGTCTCCTTTCCAATTAGCATATGGTGTAGATACAATTTTCCCTACTTCCTTGGGAATTCTTGTGCTAAAATTATTGCAGGAATCACAAGTGGAACCAAATTATTTACAGAGAAGGATAAAGAAGACCATATAGATGCAAAAATCCATGGAGGAGGTCTACAACAAAACTCAAATCATTCAGGATAAAATAAAAAAGATCCATGACAGAAGGACCAAAGTAGATGACCTCCAAATAGATGATATTGTGTTAAAATGAGACTCAAGAAGAGAAGACAAAGTTAAGCATGGTAAATTGGAGAGTTTATGGAAAGGGCCCTACAAAATTAACACTTTCGGAGGCAACAACGCATTCTTTTTTAAAGACTTGACTAAAGAAGGATTGCCATGTGGACCTGTCAATGAAATACTACTCAAGAATTATTTCCCTCAAGAATAGATAAGTTTTCATTTATATCATTGTAAATATCATTTTATCATTCTACTGCAAGAGTGAGGGTGGTTAACATCAAGAATTGAAGCCCAAAGAGAAGGCCCTGAGATTCTGTTGATTTGTTGCCCATATTTAGAATAACAACAATAAATCAACCCAGTTACAAATAAGAACATGATGCCCAATGGATAAAGTCTATTGATCTACAGTGTTCTTGACACCTCACAAGGAGGATGCCATCCCCATTGGAGCCATTGTTAGGGTCATATATTTTATAGGATCAAGTGTGATGATTATTTGTTGATTTTTATATGAGATATTGTAAATAATGTTTCATTTTGCAAATTATTTCCAACAAAAGAAAAATAGAAAAAGAAAAAGGGGACATAAAAAAATATATATATATATTTGTGAAAAATTGAATGAAATAAAAATATGAGAAAATTTTGAAAAAACCCCAATAAGTGAGCCAATTCAAATGCCACTTCAAAAAACTAAAATATACGGAAAAAAAAATGTGCAGCTAGTCTAAATGCCACATTAGAGTTAAATAAACATGTTTAGATATTCAATCACACCATTTATGCGCGATTAGATTAGTTTAAATAAAGTAAGTTTAGTTAGTTTAAATTGTTTTATCGCACTGTTTAAATCATGATTAGTAGTTTAAATATAGTTTTTTGAATAAGACACTTTTTTCATTTTGTAATAAACATTGAGCAGAGATCAAGTATTATGATTTTCACCCGCCCAGATCAACGGTGGGTGATGACTTCGACCACAAACCCCCCCCCCCCCCCCTCCCCCACGCCCCTCTGATATTTAATCGAGGGGCTGGGGGTTTGAAACCAGAATCCTTCATTACCACCTTTGCGACGTGTCGCCCCTAGGCCAACTTTGGACCCACTACCTAAAGCCCATTACCACCTACCCCCCCTCTAAAATATTATTTCCCCTCTTCTCGCCTGTTTATAACCATGGACCCCGCGCTTCCTGCTCCACTCCTTTTCTACCACATGGCACATTCCATCCACATCTGCTCCTCCCCCATTGTTGTCACATCCCTTCCCGATCCAATTCAAACCCTCCTGCCATGTGACCATTTCAACGGACCTTCTTTGTTAAATAGATAAATCTATAAAAATATGTGATTTGTTTTATAAATAGAGGATAAAACCATTCTATTGGCCCTTCCTTTTGTTGTTCCAAGACCCTGAGCAACAAAACTTGTACAACAACCAATCAACAAGCAAACTACCACTGTAATCAGTCACCAAGTTACTAGTCTCTATCCACAATTCGTGGGTAATTTAAATTTTCCAACTTGTTTCTTCCCAGAATGGTGCCTAAAGGAAAATCTAAATCCATAATAAAAAATCCCCTTCTACCCCCTGAAATCGACTTGGACCACCAGCCCCTGGTAGATCAAGAATACAAAATTCTTGAAACCAGTTGTGAGTTCAACCTTTATGAACTCCACAACTGGTTAAAATAGAAGTTCATTGATCTCAGTGATGAATTGGTTTTGTGGGACTCCTTCCTACCCTAATACATTTTTCCTTAGATCCACCATTTCCCTGAATTCATTTAATGGTGCTACTTTTGGTACATTCCTTGTCATAGGGCCATTGTGATCCATAAAAATTATTTCCTTTTAACTATTGCCTCTCAATTTATTTCCCAAATTCTCCAGATACATAATTCTTCCCCTCTGAAATATTTTTCAATAGATTCCTTCATGTAACTCTACAACAAACTCACTTTCCCTCAAAGGGAAAAGATATTTGAGACGTTTCTCCTTGAAGATGCCCAATTGCCTATGAAAAATCCTCCCTATTCATACTCAATGTTCCCTGAAATGGAAAAGAAGATTATCTCATTTTTTTCTTTTTTAATGGGCTATTAATCCAATCATTGGTTTTATGAGGCAAACATAGGATTATTATCAGTCTTCCCAGCAAATGAGAAACCTTCAGTCACCTTCAATTATAGTGATTTTCTAGCAGACGCCATCCATGAGAAGTTCCTAAATTTTTCTACAGAAGGAACCTTTAAGTATGCCTCAATTTTAGTGTATTTTTTTTTTTATTCCATCAGGAAGACAGATTTCAGTTTACATTGCAGAGATTGGATGAGCAAGGAAATGTCCAATCTGTAATTCATTGGACTTCCTTAGTAAGGAATCATACCAATGAATTCACCTTCAGTGAGTATCACCAATTTTTGTATATAGTCTCTTGATTATTGAATAGTAATGTTGAATCAAGGATAGGACCTGAGATTAAAAAAAAATATTAATCTCAGTGAGCAAACCAAGACAGGTGATCGGTAATTATACCATAATTACACTAAGATCAGAGTGTATGGGTGTGAATTTCCTCTATATAGGTTGCCCAAGTTTGTCCCCATGAGAATTTTTTCACTAGAATATATTATAGAAATTATTAACATGGACGAGCTGAACTTTGTGGCAACCAAGAAGAAATCTCAATTCAAGATTAAAACACAGGTTGGCCCTTTTATTTGCAACACCAGGACAACAATTAAATAAGAAAATATTCTCCTCATGTAGATGAATTTTAAATTCAGCTTCAGCTGGTGATATGACCCCTTGGGAATAATTTCAAAGTTGACAGTAGAATAGAAAACTACTTCCTACACTCACACTCTCAAGCTAGAGATTGAAAAATATATTAATCAGGATCAATGGCAGGAGAATACTTTGCAGGAAGCAGAAGAACAGGTTCTCTCAACAACAACATCACAGACCCCAACAACACACAAGAAGCAAGACAAGAGGCCAAGGGAATATGTTTCCCCTTCAGTCAAAGAAATCCGAGGGAAAGAGTTTCACATATACATGAAGAAATAAAATACCAATACAACAAAAGAATCCTTTCAAGAGGAGAATGTACAATGAACTATGGTTTTGATAAGGCCTTTCACTTCCACAAGGAATGAAGATATCTTAATAGGATATCCATCATCTTCAGCTTCCCATGAGCCACTCGATACATCTTAGTTAGGGGAATTGGATCATGACCAAGCTAAACCAAATATATTTTCCAAGTATAGAGAAATTAAAAATAAGAATCAGATGCTAAAAGTTACAAATTAATCACAAATTTGGAAACAAACATAATCCTCACGACACAGGATTTTCTCTGCCTTTGACACAGAGGAAGGAAATATGCAAATAGATTTCCTCCACATTGAGGTTCCCTTCCCCAAAAATACAAATGATTATAAAAAGTTCATTTTTCCTTCAATGTGTATCAAATCCATCTAATTGATCATATGGACTTGCACAAGAAAACAGGGGAGATTTTATATACAACCTTAACCAACTCAACAATGGAAATTTCAAGGCTACAAGTTTCAGTCAACAACATTCACTCCCAACTCAAACTAGAAAATATCTCTTCTTTAACTAAAGACACAAAAATTAAGTCTTTAGAGGATCTAGTAATTAAACTAGGATATGATCCCAACAATGTAAAAGTTGCAGAGGAGATCATTAGAAAGAATAATTTTGACATTTCAACACTAAGAAAACAACTCAAGCTTCCATCCACTAAATATCCATAGACGGAATAAGTTGGACAACTAGAGAAATAAAAACAAGACATGTTCAAGGTTATCATTGAACAAAATGGGCAGATTAAAAATATAGAGGTTGAGATAGAAAATTTTCTAAAGGAAAGAGAATTATCAGCACAGTTGGTAGCCATTCCACTCACAACAGTTCTTATTGCATCTACATCAATAGAAGAAGTATCAACTTCAGCAGCCATCACAGTACAAGGACAATCCACATACCCATTAGGAGAGCTAATAAAAGCAATGGAGGATTTGTCTATCAGAGAATAGGAGATTGAGAAGCTGAAAGCTCATCTAAATAATCATCAAGAGCATAAGTTAAAGATTGAAAATGTGTAAATTATAGATCATGAGAAGACTCATAGGTTAACTCAGAAAAAAGAAAAGTTGGAAAATGATTTTGTCATGGCACAAAAAATTGCACAGGAAAAAGAAAAAATTTGGGTAGAAATAAATGAAGCTATGAATGAAATATGGCCCTTTATTGAAATTATTTCTGAGCAGGAAGAATTTGTGCAGAGATCTAAGGAAATCATTGAACAGGTGAAAGATAATTTAGTTTAGAAGACAGATGAAGCCACACCATTAATCAGGATTCTGAATTCAGGGACCAAAGAGGAATTATAATAATTTGAGATTGAAAATAGGATAGAGATAATCCTGGAATTGAGAAGAGTCCTTAAAAAAAAAGGAACTTGATCCTACAGTTATAGATCAAGTGCCACGAATTAGACGCCAGTATTTATAAGTTACACATGAAATTCAATGTACTAAATCAAAAGGGATTGCTAGGCTTGAAATGAATTGGAGCTAAGTTAGTCAAGTTAGAAGATTATCAGTAGAAGTTTTACATCATATCCAGGGACAAGTCAAAGTTTTCCACCATCAAAGGAACCATCATGGGAAAATATTTCATGGAGGGTTTGAAATTCGACTTTCGTATCAAACATGAGATAAATCATTTGTTCATAGTCAAACCTAATTTCCAAAAATACACTGAAGTAGATGAAACTTATAGGAATCTAATTAAATTCTCCACCCCGGATGAAGACAAATGGGATAAATTGTGCAGGTTAGTTCAGTAAAATATATGTTCACCTTCAACAACCAATCATCACTTTTTCAGCGCAAATCATCATCAACAATCCTTGAAATAAGTGCCAAAGGATTACAGTAGTTTCATTTTCCTATATTTATGTACTATTTTTGTAATCACTTTTTAGGATATTTTGTAAAAATACTGATATTTCAAATCAAGATATTTTGATAATTTTTTTATAAATACTTCATAAGTCGAAGTTCAAAGGGTTGGAATTTGGATGAAGAAAGAAGACTCTTGATGTAAATTTGTTCACTGAGCTCAAATTTATAATTTCATTATAAATACAGAAATATGTTCTAGAATTCATGTGTCAATCAAATTGGTGATGTTCTTCCTCTTATGTAATTGTTATTTATCTGTTATTCCATATGTTTTTCCTATATTCATTTTTTAGAGAATATAAAGGGCTTAATTTTTTTAATTACACTATGCTTTGGCTTATAAACTGTATATGTGTTTTCAAACTGAGATTAAATATAGAATTCATTCTAGAATTCTTTATGTTTGATTGAATCTACATATTTTCCTCACTTTCACTCCGCAAAGCTCCAAATATCCAATAGTCTGCCTACCTTTCCATGTTACATCTCTTCTAATATTTTTGTATCTAATCACCCTAAGACTTTGACTCCATAGCCCAGTGGTTTTTCCTTGCAGTTTCAACCAAAAATTTCAAAAAACCAAATTTTGAACCCAATATCTAGCCTAAAATACCAAAATAAAAAATCTAAATCTAATAGAGAGATCCCTCCCCAAGTTTAGAAGGTGTTATAATTAGCACTTGGCCTGCTTCAAGTGCCTGAACAGACACATCCTAAGCTCTAAGGAAATTTCTTATGATTTGATTGGGTTTCCAGAAATTGGTTGGATCTCAAGCACTCCGAAAGGAACGTTGAACATATAAAATGATCTAACACATATGAGGGCACTCTTATATATGATGTGGTAGAAAAATTTATAGTTCAATGATTAGAAGAATGGGAGAAAGATAGTGGGTCTGTAGGACAAAATCGACTGCTTGAGAGGAAAAAATGACACAAATTCGAGATCTAAAATGTATAGTGAAAGAATGATTTTAAAAGACTTACAAGAATCTCACTTTACATTTAAATAATCCCATTACAAGGAAAGCTTCTGACTAAAATTACCTCATGAATCAAGACTGACAAAAAGAGATTAACATGCATGCTATATCAAAAGACTTATAAAAACATGAAATAAGGTTTAATTCCACCTCAAGGAATGCTTATGAACAATCTTCAATTCATATGGATCAGGAAAGCTTGGAACAAGACTTACAAAAACAGATCCATATGACTTGGAGGTTCATAAGACTTATAAAAACATAAGATAAAACTTTTATGATAAACCTAGAAAGATAGATAAAATATGTAAAAATAGAAGGGAAAGAAATACACACACCATATGATTTTGTGAATCCTCAAGAGTTCAACTGGAATATATTATGTGTTCAACAATGCACAACTTTAGGCATAGGATGAGGATCAACAACAGGGCAAAGGCACTAGGCCCTGTGCTACCAACCATCTCCTATTACATAAAACTCAACTCTTAAATAGAGTTTCACAAAACAAACAACTGCTAAATTTTAGGAATGAAATTAAATAAAACAAACTAAAAATAGTAAACAAATCAAAATGTTTCATGAATTTAGAATTGTTGAATGATTCGAGGCTTAGAAATTTGAAGCATGAAACTGTTTGACTGCCACATAAGCTTCTTTCTGCCACCTACCCTAACTGTCTTCACTACTGCAAGAAATGTGGAACTGACTGCCACCTGCACCAATTATTCCCTTAAAATATGGAAAGTATTCGATGAATTGCTACTTATGATCTTCCTTGGAGTATGGGTCAAATATGCCACCTAATGAACCCCTAAATCTGTTGCATTCAAATTTCTAGGAAAATAGATACCTGCGGGTTTGATGATGAAACTAGATTTTATGTAAAAGGTAGTTATTTCCTGGAAATGACTAAAGATCTCCTAACACAATAAACTGTGAAGCTCAATCTTCTACAACAAAACAAAGCATGATAATAAAAAAAATTTCTAGCAACATGGTCTTCAAAAATTAAAACCAAAACATGAGACATAAAAAACCCTTTAGGTCTTTCCTGTTGTAGCTTCTCTTCTTATTTGCAGTCTCGAAACCATCCTAGAATAGAACTTCCAATTCATCTACTATTTTTCCCATAGAAGGGCTAGAAACTGTATTTGAACTACATGTTACATTTTCACTGCAACCTTCATCAACTATCTTTCCATTTTTCCTCACTAAAATCCTTTGCCAAATGGCCATAGATTTATCACCACCCATGCACTGCAAAAGTACTATGAAAATGGCATGTCTCTAAATGTATGATATCTGCAAGCATCATCCTCATCACTAGTTCCCTTGGGGGTCACCACGAAAATTGTTTTTGAAACCCTTAGTAACTTCATCAAAATGTCGAATGTGGCCAATAACAATGGAGATAAATATTGGATCAGCTGCATCCTTTGTTTATTCCACCATTATCTAATAGAACCACCAATTCGAAGAAATTCAAACAAATTAAAACCATAGATTGAAATGAAAAGTGCAACTGCAATTGCTAAGGCAGGCTCTGAAATCACGGGAAGGAATGATTTGCCACTTAACAGAAATAAAGTTGGAAATATTTCATAAAATAACGTTGCTGCTGAGAAGAATCCACATAGACTGAAATAAGCATAAAAAATCCTCTAGCATACAATGATGTTTCTGTCAATACCCAGAAAGGGGTAGAAAAACCCTTACGAATATTTCCAGAAGGAGAAACATGGATGACGCAGATTAATTTGCAAAGTCCAGAGCGAAGATCGACGACCCAGATTACTTCGCAAGATAAGTTGGGTAAGTGCCGAAGTGGCCATGTGTCAGCCATAGGTCCCATCGCATATCACATTCAATAAAGAATATAAGTTTTCAATATGGTTAAACAAGTAAAGTTGTGATGTGATAAGATGTGGTTCAGCGATGCGATGCAAAGAGAAATAAATTAAGATCTGTATGATGCGATAAATATCGCACATCGCATGTGATAAGATATTACGGATATCTAAAGGATTAAAGGTTAGAAAAGTATGATATATTATAATCGCCGAAGTTGTGACGTGCGAGATGTTATATTCACCGATCTGCGAAGTAGTATGTTTTGCGATGCACGATGAAGCACTAAAAGAAAAAGTTTGATTTTGCAAAAGCCGAAAGGTAAGGTTCATAATATGATAAGTGTGGTGATGATATCACATATTGTATATGTGATATATTAAAAGGCTTGTTGTGGGGGATGGAGCTGTTATAAAGTCCTGAAAGAATAGATATTTGGATTCAAATGTTTTTAATGGAATTTTGATCGTTGGAATTTAGAATTTGGAAAAATGAATCATAAGAAGCTAGAGGCCAAATAAAATGACGGAGAGGGAAAATTTCAAAGGAATCAAAACCAATGCTAATAGTGGGTCTAATTGGGGATTATATGCCCCCTGCAGACTATCAAGAACCGTAGACTAGTGCCTTGAATTCAACTCTTATCTCTCCAACCAGCAGTCCTCCTCATTAACTCAAAAAACCAGCATGCCTAGCCATTGGGTAATGGAGTCAAAAGCATCATTTCAATTCTGTAACTTATTTCTCCAAACTGAGGTTGGATTCAAAATGAAAACTGAAATCTAACTTTCTGAAAAAAATGCTCAAAACAACAAGCTTATTCATTCCTCTACTTCTAATCTGATTTGAATGGAAATCTTCATGAAATATGGAACTTAACTTACAACCATTCAAATAGTTGAAAAAAAAACCTCATATGGTGTTGAGCAGGCAAATACCCTCTACAGAAAGAAGTGATCCCTCCAGCCCTAGGGTGGGTCTAGTAACTGTAGAAATTTATTAATACTGATGTATTACCAGATCCTCCTGATCTTATAATATTTATCTTCTTGAAAAATACATAATCCTTCCACTAATTAAACTTGCGGAAATTTAAAACTCAATTGCAAACACGTGTGAATAAATTCAATCGCACATAACACGGTTTTTTAATGGGAAATCTTAAAGCTAAAAACCCCAACTATCATATATTATGTATGTCAAAGGAATCATGTAATAATCTCATACAAAGCCTAGTACATCAAGCTCTCAATATAGTCAACAATAATTACAAACTTTCATGAAGAAATTTGCATCTCCATGTACTAATTTCTTGCCTCCTGACAGCCTGCCTCCACTACGCAATCCCTACTGAAGAAGACCCCTAAATGAATTCGAATTGGCCTTGCCTTGCCTGCGCAATCCTCATTGGCAACTATAATGTGTGTCAGATGCATTGAATGCATCACTATAGTTACAACGGATAGTCCATCTTTCCCTTTCACCTATCTCTCCACTGGGTCTCCACTGGAACTGACATGCACTGTAGTTAATTGTTGTTTCTGTTCAGTTGTTAGTGAGTTATTAGTTGTGAATTAATTCACTTAACTCTCACTAGTGTATCTTTCAGTTAGACTAGATACAACTATCTCAACTGAGTTTAACTCACTTAACTGAGTTAAACTGAATAACAAATCCATAACCAGATTTTGAATCTATCATAATCTTTTCCACTCGCCCTAATTCTAGTCCTCCATGCATGAGCCACCTATAAACCCTAGGAATTGTGTAATTCCTTCAGCCCACTGATTTTCCAAATCTGTATACTAAAATAAAGTGCTCCAAGAGAATAAGTTGATGTTTATTGTCGGATTATTATTAAGAGCTAATAATAATCGACATGCATTTATTTTTAGATCGAAGATCTATAAATTGACTTCGCCCAATATTCTAAAAATATAATTTCATCTATTTTCCACATTTGACCAACCATCTACAAATAGCATCCTGCAACTTATAGAATATGCTCACCATGTCTAAAAATAGACATACACCTAAAAATATCCCTCGGGCCCCACTTAGTGAAGGTGCTTAAATTTCACTAAGCTAATCATATTGTTTAATCTCAACACTCCCTCCCAAAAAGATAGGGATTATCCTTCACCCCGATCCTGCCTCTATGGTATTCGAATTTTCTCCTGCCGAGCGCCTTCGTCAGAATGTCTGCATCCTGATCTTCCATAGGAATGTATTGAAGCAACATGATCTTCCGCTGCACAAAATCTCTGATACGATGATACCAGATATCAATATGTTTAGATATATCATGAAGCATAGGATTAATTGAGAGTTTAATGCAACTATTATTATCACAATGTATCATTGTATGATCTAAATGTGAATCAAACAAACTGACTAGGATCTTCCTCATCCAGATAGCCTCACGTGCAGCTTGACTTGCTTCCATGTATTCTACTTCCTCTGAACTGAGTGCCACAGATATTTGTTTCCTGCTGTACCAAGAAACTACTGTAGATCCGATACTGAAAACCCCTCCTGATTTTCTCTTTCTTTCTGTTGGGTTGCCTGCCCAATCTGCATCCATGAAGCCATGCAACTTCACCTCATCCATCTATCTGTACCATAAGCCATACTTAGATGTACCCTTGAGATACCTCAGGACATGCTTGTCTGCCTTCCAAAAGATCTTGGTAGGCTTAACCATCGCTTGTGAAAGTTGGTTTACCACATAGCATATGTCTGGTCTTGTATTAAATAAATACTTGAGCAAACCCACCAACTGTCGATAAACAGTGGCATCCACTACCTCTATCAATGTAGCGTCCTCTTTCCTCCAATTTCCTGGAAGAGGAGTATCAATAGGCTTGCAGCCTTGCATGTGAAACTTCTCAAGTATCTCCCGAGCATAGTTTCCTTGAGACACAAATAGTTCACCTTATCACTGCCATATTTCCAATCCAAGGAAATAATGGAGGCCCAAATCCTTCATCTCGAACTCCTTTGCAAGATCTGCCTTGCATGAGTGTATTAACTGCTCATCACCCGTTAGTATTAAATCATCAACATAAAGAAAAATTATTAAAAGCTTACCCTCCACCACAATTTGGTACAATTTTGCATCCGCCTCTCTTGGTGAAGCCAAGTCTAGTGAAATAGTTGTCGATCCATGTGTACCAATCACGTGGTGCTTGCTTCAACCCATACAAAGCTCTTTTGAGTCTGCACACATGCGACTCACTACTGAAGATCTCAATCCTTTAGGCTGCTCAATGTACACCTCTTCCTCAATGATCCCATTCAGGAACGTAGTCTTCACATCCATCTAATGAATGTGCCAACCCATCTGCGCTGAGAGAGTAAGGATGGTCCTTATGGAATAATACCGTGCGACAGGTGCAAAGGTTTCTTCATAATCAATCCCCTCGATCTGTGAGAGGCCCCTAGCAACAAATCTTGCCTTATACTTCTCGACGCTCCCATCAGCAGCTTGATTTACCTTGTAGATCCATTTCAAATCTACCACTAATTTACCCACCAGACTTGGAACAATCTCCCAAGCATTGTTTCTGACAATGGAGTTATACTCCTCCACCATGGAATCTACCCATGTGGGCTCCTGCACTTCTTCTTCAAAATAATATGGCTCTGTCATGACACACTTGCTCATAAGAGCCATTTATCCACTAAATCAGTCAGGTGACTGTCTTTTTCTGCGCTATGATGTAGGGACTCCTACATTCTATGCCACATCAAGCTTCAGTCTCTCAGCTTCTGTGGTACGCTTTCTGCTAGTTATGATGTTTTTCTTTGCATGAGTGGACTCCTCCACTCCATGAATCTCCTCCTGTGGCTGATCCACATCTAGAGGCTCATGTTTCAGAATAGGAAGTTCCTCCTCTGCATGCAAGTCTAGATCCCTCTCAATCATAGCTCATGCAGTACCCACGATCTTAATTTTCTTCCTCTTTGCGACCCCATTCTGTTGTGGGTTATGAGGTGCTATGAGTTATCTTTGAATTCCTTCTTTGCTACATAAGTCTTTGAATTCGTTGGAGATATATTCACCACCATTATTGCTCCATAGAGCCTTCACTTGCTTCCCTGACTCCTTCTCCACCAATTCTTTAAACTCACAGAAATTTAAGAATGTTTCGCTCTTCTTCGGCATGAAGAATATCCAGCATCTACGAGAATAGTCATCAACAAATATAACATAATACCTGTGTTTTGCTTTTGAAGCGACTGAGAAAGGTCCACACACGTTTGTGTGAATTCTCTCCAAGATCACCAAAGCATAGTTCTCCTTCTCATGAAAGGTGGTTTTCACAAACTTACCCATAGTACATCCCTTGCACTAATTTACTACGCAATAGTACCCTTGGGAAGTTTAGTAGAAAACTACTGCAAAATCTTCAAGGTGCCATGGTGAAGATGGCCCAATCTCCTGTGCCATAATTCGCCCTCATCCTGGCTCACCACTTCTTCTACTTTTCCCATCATTGCAGCGCAACCATCTACCTCCAGCTTGTAGAAATTCTTAACTCGAATCCCCATCCTCTTAGTTTGACCCGTTGTTTTATGCCGCAGGAAAGCTTTTCCCTCGCTGAAAACAACGTCATAACCTCTGTCTTCTGACATTGCGACCGAGACTAAGTTCTTCTTCAAACCTAGAACATGCATAACATATTTCAACATAAATGGTTTACCTGACTCCCTCTCAAAGGTAATGGTTCTAATGCAGGTTGCACTGTATCTGCCATCATCACCCATCTCTATATGCATTTGGAGATCCTTCTCCTCCAAGTCACTAAACAACTCCTTGTCTCCCGTCACATGGAAAGACACACCACTATCAATATACCACACCGATCCCATTGAGCTTGAAACCAAGCATGTGATCAAAGAGAAATCAAGTTAAAATTGTGAGGCTAAGGCCTCTCTACCTGTAGCTCTAGCAACCTTCTTTTTCTTCTTTTTCTGTGGGTAGTTTGTGGCGAGGTGCCCATGTTCGTGACAGTGAAAACACTTCACTTTGGAAAAATATAGCTTCTTGCCTTTAGCCTCAAATTTTGGAGGGAATTTCTTCCCCTTCCCTTTCCTTGATTTGGCATCCAAAGAAAAATTCTCTTCATCATCATTCTTCGATGAAGAGCCATTCCGAGTACTTTGCCTTATCTCCTCCTGCACAAGATCCGACCAAAGTCACTCCCAACCCGGCAGTTTCTCCCGTCCATTGACAGAGTCTTCATAGCTATGCCAAATATTTGGAAGCCAAAGGAGAGCCAAGCTCACCAAGTCATCATCATAAATATTAATCCCCACACTTCCCAGTTCATCCCTACAGTAGACAAAGTTCGTGAGATATTTTGGAATACTTTTTCCCTTCTCCATTTTAATTTTTCTGAGCTTATCTTTCAGCGCCAACTTCCTCTGGTCGTTGTTTCTTTGGAAAAGTTCTGTCAAAGCCTTCCACATTGAAAATGGAGTGGCTTTCCCATGAAGGCTTGACGAAATATGGTCCTTCACACCTTCCAACATAATTCTTCTTGTCTTTGCTACCTTCTTTTTTCCATGCATCAAGTCTTGCAGCATCGCTAGAAGTAGGCTTAGGAACATTGCTATCGATGAACTCCTTTAGTCCATTATCTTCCAGCACTACCTCCATCCTATCCTTCTAGGCTATGTAATTTGAGCTGCCATCAAGGGAATACTCCAATCGAAACCCATTGAAAGACATTTCAATTAATACTTAACTGTCACACAAAGAAATTTCTGCAGCAAATTCGAATTGTCCACCAGCACAAACTCAACAATTATTCACAATTGCAATCTCTATTGATCAATAACTGCTCTGACACCATGTAGAAATTTATTAATACTGATGTATTGCTGGATCCTCCTAATCTCACAATATTTATCTTGTTCCAAAATACAGAATCCTTCCACTAATTAAACTTGCAGAAATGTAAAACTCAATTGCAAACACATGTGAATAAATTCAATCGCACATAACACAGTTGTTTAACAGGAAAGATTAAAGCTAAAAACCCCAACTATCATTATGTATATCAATGGAATCATGTAATAATCTCATACAAATATTAGTACATCAAGCTCTCAGTACAATCAACAATCATTACACACTGTCATGCAGAAATTTGCATCTCCATGCACCAATTTCTTGCCTCCTGACAACCTACCTCCATTGTGAAATCCCTGCTGAAGAAGACCCCTAAATGAATTTGAATTGGCCTTTCCTTCAATGCACAATCCTCATTGGAAACTCCAATGTGTGTCAGATGCATTGAATGCATCACTATAGTCACAACGGATATTCCATCTTACCCTTTCACCTATCTCTCCACTAGGTCTCCACTGGAACTAACATGCACTATACTTAACTGTTGTTTCTGTTCAGTTGTTAGTGAATTAATTAACTAATTAATTCACTTAACTCTCACTAGTGTATCTTTCAGTTAGACTAGATACAACTAGTTCAACTGAGTTTAACTCACTTAACTGAGTTAAACAGAATAACAACTCCATAAAATACTCTTTCAACTCTGTCATAACTTTTCCACTTTAGTTCTAATTGAGTCCTCCATGCATGAACCACCAATAAACCCTAGGAATTGAATAATTCCTTCAGCCCACTAATTTTCCAAATCTGTATAATGAAATAAAGTGCTCCAAGAGAATAAGTTGATGCTTATTGTTGGATTATTATTAAGAGCTAATAATAATCGGCATGCATCTATTTTTAGATCGACGATCTATAAATAGACTTTGCCCAATATTATAAAAACAGAATTTCATATATTTTCCACATTTGACCAACCATCTACAAATAGCATCCTGCAACTTATAGAATATGCTCACCATGTCTAAAAATAGACATACACCTAAAAATAGACTGCGGGCCCCACTTAGTGAAGGTGCTTAATTTTCATTAAGCTCGTCATCTTGTTGAATCTCAACAGTAACAAAGGAATAGGTTGGACTCCTAAATTCCTAGATTATAAATGAAATATGGACTGGAATAGATATCCTACCTCAGTCCAGTGTTTTTATCGTGACATGCGGCAGAAACCCTTCGATATTTGTCTTCACACCTTCCACTCCATGTTGGTGATGATGTTCATGTGTTTGCACAAATATAAAACAAACGATGAAAACATAAAAGCATATACATTCATCTAAAACTATTCGGATAATCAAGGAGAGCTAAACACTTTGCATATAAATGGAAACAAACTTGGAATCAGAAACCAATCATGTATTATTGATAAATAAAAAAGAAGTTTACAACGTTATGCCTTGACGTTGCAGATCTCCTTTGACGGGTTCAGTCAGGCGCATCTCAAGCATTCATTCGGCATTCGACTCAGTGAGGCAATGGGCTTAAACTCTCTCTCAACAATGGATTCTTCTCTGCTTTCTTCAACACACCAGCTATAATAATGACTGTTCAACTAGCTAAATCAATGTGAGGAGGGAGAATTTATAGGAGAGGAGAAGGAGGTTTGGGATCCCACACAAGGTGGAGGAGAGTTCTATCCCTTTGCGGAGTTGCACAATTGTAGGAAATAATAGGCCAAAGGGAGAAACTCGATGTGATTTAGTTGAACAAACCATGATGACTATGCTCATGAAGTTGTTAAGCATGGAAGCTTCGTTTATATTTTAAAAAACTTTCCAAAAGCAGCTTGGCACGAGTGCCCTTCTCAAATAGAGCACCAAAGGGCGTGAGGCCCAATGTTAATTTCTTCATGGGCACGAGACCATAACTACCTACCAACGCCGACCCAAAATCATATTTTTTTGAAGGTCTGCTTGAGGAATGATCAATATAGATTATGATCTTGACATGCCAAGGGATGAAATTCCATTTATGGAAATGTATGACAGTACATAGGGGTCATTGAAATGGTCCTCTAATGTTCAGGATGGGGATTGTAGGGACGGTGACAAAATACTATGTAATAGATGCCCCCTAAAGCATGAATTTTGAGAGAGAGGGAGGGGTGAAATTCTTTATGAGAACATTCCCAAACCAAAACGCTACCATTGGAAGTCCTGAAATAACAAGTACAACGTATATCTCTGATACATGAATATGTGGTATATGTTAGTGTCGGTATCTTCATCCCCCCGTCAGTGATCAAATTCTCTTGTTGCATTGCATGTTAGGTGTCTCACTTAGTTAGCTGCATTCCATTAGGATCATGGATCATCTGACGGTAGTGGCTTGTTTTACATTTTCCCTCATGCCCTTTACGTGCTGGCACATTTCTATTCATCTAGATCATCTGCGAGAGTCATTTTTAGGGTTTCCACTTTATTAGGTCTAGGGTTTCGTCAAAAAGGTCTTCAAAATGTTCAATAACAGTCAGCAGGTGCATGAGGTGATCAAATAAAGTTTCAGTACCAATAAATTCCATAATCACATGCTCAAAGAATTATTTTTCCTCAAAACCCTGTTTTGAGGAAAAACAGAGTATTTTATATTTTTATGTATAAATTTGATGTAATTTCAAGTTCTCTCATATGTAAATAACTTCAATGGAAACACTGGTCACCTTGTCAAGCTTCAACAACTCCATCCCCTGCAAGGCAACCAAAAAATCAAATCATTCAGTTCATCAGAGAAAAAATGAAGTAAACTGCCCAAAAACAGAGTTGAAAAAGTAAGTCACAATGCAAACATTATAATTTTGGGAATGCTTTGAGAATTATTGTACATTCATCTCTACAGTTTGGCAAAGGAATAGACCAAGGTTTGCAGCACTTTATGGGATTCTTGTGGCATCTTGATTTGGTATTGTGTTTCTTTCTGTAATTACAAGTTTTACATGTGATTTATGTATGCCATTTTCTCTCTTATTTCTTCTTAACTAAAAAAAATAAGGATAAAGGTAGAATCCATTGAAATTGCAGTGCTCTACCTAGGGTTTGCTTAGTTATCTATGTTTTCAGCTATTTGAAGAGGATCCATGAAGGTTCCTTGCCCTATTCAACTCCTCACCTGTCTAAAGCTCTCCATTTCATTCAATTTGAAGTGTCAAATCAATTTCCTGCATTGCCCCATTGAGATCTCTGCAAAACTGGGCTTCATTCCCCAGACCCAAAATCTGCCTTTCCATTTGAGTCAACAAAACATCATTAAATTCAATCAAACTCTTTTGCACACATAACTAGCCTAAAATCAGTCTTAACATCAAGTCAGATCAAGCCTCATTGATCATTTTTTGTTGTTGAGATTGACAAGGAGAGAGCCCTCTCCCGACCTGGTAGGGCTAGCTACCGGGTTAAGCGTGGTTTGATGTTACCCTAGATTCTGCCTTTCTCAGCCTGAGGTAGATTTAGGCCCTAACATAGTGGCGACTCCACTGGGGAAGAAAATTTTATCATTTGCTTTATATTACGGAAAGAGTCTGAAGTTAGCCAGGTAGCCTTCAAAACGCTCTTGCTTTGCATTAGTGAAAGTAGATGAATGCTACTTCAATTAATATCCGGTCTAGTTTATGAACTGAAAATATGGTTTCCTTGGTAAAATGTAATCAATTTCAGATGTGATTGTTGATGGTGGACAAAAATCAGACACCGCAAGGCTGAAATCATTCACCTGGCGACTCTAAATCAGTTTCGAGATCAGATCCAAGGACTCCACTGGAGGATGAACCTGACCAGCAGAAACGTGAAAGGACAATATGGAAAGATCAGGTATTCAAGTTGGAATTTCATCCAAGACATTTTGTTATTTGTCATAAATTATTTCTTCTCTTTTCCCGAGAATTTCAAGAAGGCTTTGCAAATTATATTGTATTTGAGAAAATATCCTCGGCCTACATTTGATTCCTTCCCTTTGAAGATTGTGAATACCAAATATTTGCATGCTTTTGAGCTTGATCAAGAACTTTCTTCTGAATCTTGTGATGACCATCTTCAAACTGATGAACCTCAAGAGACCAAGACTGATTCTGCAACATTTTTACATACCCCTATACCTTGTAAAATTCCAGGCCCCATTGAAATCTCTGCAAAACTGGGCTTCATTCCCCAGATCCAAAATCTACCTTTCCATTTGAGCCAACAAAACATCATTAAATTCAATCAAACTCTTTTGCACACACAACTAGCCTAAAATCATTCTTCACATCGAGTCATCTCAAGCCTCATTGATCATTTTTTTTGCTGAGATTCATTGCGAGAGAGTTCTCTCTCCCCACTCCGGGTAGGGCTGGGCCACTGTGTTAAGCGTGGCTCGATGTTACCCTAGATCTTCCAGCTTTTCTGCACCAATAGATTTAGGCCCCAACATAGTGGCGACCACATACCGGGGAAGAAAAGTTTGCCGTTGATTATAAACCATAGACGGTTCGAAAGTTAGCCGTGTAGCCTTTCGAAACGCTCTTTGCTTTGCATTAGCAAAATTAGATGAATGCCGGCTTTAGTCAATCTCCGTCTAGTTTATGAACCGAAAATCGGTTTCCTCGCAAATGTAATTAAGTTCGCATCCGACGGTTTGCTGTGGACATCGATCGCACACCACAAGGTTGAAATCATTCACCTGGCGACTCTAAATCAGTTTTGAGATCAGATCCAAGGACTCCACCGGAGGATGAACCTCACCAGCAGAAACATGAAAGGACAATATGGAAAGATCAGGTATTCAAGTTGGAATTTCATCCAAGACATTTTGTTCTTTGTCATAAATTATTTCTTCTCTTTTCCCGAGAATGTCAAGAAGGCTTTGCAAAGTATATTGTATTTGAGAAAAGACCCTCGGCCTGCAGTTGTCTCTTTCCCTTTGAAGATTGTAAATACCAAAGATTTGCATGCCTTTGAGCTTGATCAAGACCTTTCTTCCGAATCTTGTGATGACCATCTTCAAACTGATGAACCTCAAGAGGCCAAGACTGATTCTGCAGCATTTGTACATACCCCTATACCTTGTAAAATTCTAGATCGATACAAGCCTCTGATTTTACCTCCTATATCCCATGCTTTCCCTAAAAATCATGACCTATATCTACCAAGATTTGATGGTGAACGCGACAACATCACTGCTGAGAGACATGTTCTGAATTTTGAGTCTTTTCTTGACCTTTTTGAAGTTGATGAAGAGGATGTTAGTATTAGGATTTTTTCTCTTTCTTTGCAAGGCAAAGTCAAGAGTTGGTTCAAAACCCTGCCTGATGCGAGCATCTCATATTTCCAGCAGCTCGTCAAAGTTTTCCTCGACAGGTGGATGATCATACAGAACCCTTTCTTGATTATAGAAGAGTATAACCAGCTGAAAAGACTGCCAGGGGAGACAGTACAACAGTTTTCTGCCAGATTTAACCAAGTTTATTATTCGATGCCAGTTAATATAAGACCTCCTCTTGGATCCGCTCTCTTGCACTACCTGGGTTCCTTTGATCCGGAATCGGAGTTTCAGCTGAGAGAAATGAATCTTGCAACACTTGAAGAGATGCAGAACAGTGCAGTAGATGTAGAGGCTCATTTGTTGATCCGAAGGGAAAATTTGAAGGAAAAAGAGATGAAAAACATAGATCCGGAGGAATCGACATCTCTAGAGGTAAAGCTTGAAATTTTGGTAAGTGCAGTGGAAGAGATGATGCAGAGGATCATCATAAGGAATGAGTATAATGTTCAAGCCCATGGCTCGCTGATTGAAGAAGAACAAGTTGTTGATCCAAAACATCTTCTTTCTTATCCCAGTTGTCATAGATCTGATAATGATTGTTTTATAAATAATATTGGAGAAGAGAGAGCCGTTGATATAACATGTATGCTTGATGATGTGTTTTATACTGATGATTTGCCTCAGTTTGATCAGTATGATGATTATTATGTTCTCCAAACAGAAGCTAATCTTGCAGACAAATCAAAAACTAGTTTCTGGGAGGAAGAATTTCACTTTCATCAGTTCAAATACAATGTTCAACCATCACATATCAGCTATGGAAATGACGAGGAAAGTGTAGAAAATTTTGAAGTAAGTGAAGGATCTTTGCCTTTCTGTTTTGCCTCGTTTCAGTTCATCAGAGACAACATTCATGCAATCTGAAATCAACCGTCGACAAGTCTTGATTTGGACCATCTTGAGGGCAATAAAAACCTTGTTCAAGACTTCTCATATCCAGATTTGCAGCCCCTGAATGCCATTGATTGTCAAGTTGCAGATGAATACATTGAAGTTGGCACATATGATCAAATGATACAAGATGATTCTGTACCATTTTGTTTTGAATCATTTCAGTTTTTGAAGGGTAAATTGCATAGTATATCTTCAAATGAGCAGCCTGTAGGAAATCATGTAATCTCATCGGAACTAATAGAAAATAGGTTGTAGCAGTCTTTTCAAGTTTTTCATGATCCAATAGCTGATGTGTTTGATGATGTCTGTAGTCAAAGTCCTTCTCCATTGACTACATATGAGCTTGAAACGTGTGCTGATATAAACTTGAACCAGAAGTTGGTTTCTTTTTCATTTTTAGCAGGAGTCTCGTCACAAAGCTCAAAACAAAGTTTGCATTCATGGTATGAGAAGAAGAGAAGTAATCCATTGGATGAGATAAGTCCCAGTGTGCATGAAATTCAAGATCCTTATGCAGTGTTTTTGGAGGTGGATAGAGAATCCATAGTATTCAACAGATCTGTTCACAAGTTTTCATGGGAGTTTCCTTTCAGCAGTTCTCTCTTGTTGTTCATAAGCAAGCACTTGCGGAGAATTCAAGTAGCAGCCAGGATGCTTACATGGTTTCATTGGCTGTTCCATTTCACTTGATCTGGAGGTGAAATAGGACAATTAGAGTAGGTTTTGATGAACAAGTTCAATTATGAGCATCTTTTCCAGTCTGTCAATTTTGTTTTAGTTTTCAGTCTTAGTTTTGAGTCAGATTTCGGTCCTGAAATTGAGTCAAGAGTTTGGTTTTGATTTGTCGAAGTTATTGACTCCATAGCCCAATGGACGAAGGCACTGCCTGCTTTCCTAGGGATCTGTAGTTCTTGGCACCTCCAAGGAGCTACCATCCCCATTGGAGCCAATGTTAGTGTCGGTATCTTCATCCCTCCGTCAGTGATCAAATTCTCTTGTTGCATTGCATGTTAGGTGTCTCGCTCAGTCAGTTGCATTCCATTAGGATCATGGATCATCTGACGGTAATGGCTTGTTTTACATTTTCCCTCATGCCCTTTACCTGCTGGCACATTTCTATTCATCTAGTTCATCTGCAAGAGTCATTTTTAGGGTTTCCACTTTATTATGTCTAGGGTTTCGTCAAAAAGGTCTTCAAAATGTTCAATAACAGTCAGCAGGCATATGAGGCGATCAAATAAAGTTCCAGTACCAATAAATTCCATAATCACATGCTCAGAGAATTATTTTTCCTCAAAACCCTGTTTTGAGGAAAAACAGAGTATTTTATATTTTTATGTATAAATTTGATGTAATTTCAAGTTCTCTCATATGTAAATAAATTCAATGGAAACCCTGGTCACCTTGTTAAGCTTCAGCAACTCCATCCCCTGCAAGGCAACCAAAAAATCAAATCATTCAGTTCATCAGAGGCAAAATGAAGTAAACTGCCCAAAAACAGAGTTGAAAAAGTAAGTCACAATGAAAACATTATAAAACTGAGTTTTGTGAGTGAAAAATCAAAATCTCTTGTATATAAACTCATTGATCATCATCAAAGAGCTCATTTTCATTTAGAGAAGAAATATTGAGCAAAATAAAGTCGTGTTGGAGAAAAGGAGCAAGTTTGAATGAAAATTGGGCAAAGTTCAAGGGCGTAGCGCATTGGGTGAGAGGCGCAGCACATACAAGTGGCGCGGTGCATTGGGATGGCCTCCACAGTGTAAAAAATACACTGGCGCAGCACATTGAGCAAGCGCGGCGCGTTGGGTTTGTGGTGCGGCGCATAGAGCTGCAAGCCCAATTTCACCATAAACTTCCCCAAAATTTCCAAATTTTCTCAAATCCGTGGTGTGAAAGTAAGTTAAGATTCCTTCCATTGCTAGTGAAGAGGTTTTTCTTAAAATTTATGATGGTTTGGTGTGATATAATTCAAACCCTACCTCCTTCCAAATTTGCTCAAAAACAATTGTCTAGGGTTGCATTTGTGTTTTTGCTACCAAGTCCACTCCATCACTCCCTCATTCTTTCACTCCTTCATTAATTCTTCACTTTCATCCACTCATTCCCAAATTTCTATATTCCAAAAATTCCCTAATTCCCATATTCCAAAAATTCCCTAATTCCTATATCCCTAATCCCACTATCCTAAACCCTACACTCCCTAAACCCTACTCACATCCCTAAAACTCTTACTCCCATCCCTAACTCTATTCACACATACATTTTTACACTCTCTTCCATACACTCTACCCATTTCATTCCTCCACCATATTTTCACACTGTTATCCACAAAACCATCCATGTACAACCACATTTTTCAAAATCAAAGGAAAGCAATGGAAAGAGACAGTGATCATGGGTATGAGCAAGAGATTGAACATGATTGAGAGAACAAAATTGCACTTGGGAAAAGATGCTAGAGAAGGCCAACAATGAGAAAAACATGTTGAGGAACATGGCATACCACTACTTGTCAATAAATATGGTGTGCAAAGTAAGAATCAGGAACTTGAAGGCTAAGTTGAAGAAGGCATCGAGGGGGCGAAAAGAGCATGATAGACTTCAGATCTTGGCTGAGGCTTCCTTGGCCCAACACAAAACTTAACAGAGGACACTCAGGAAAAATTTCAAAAAATTTGGTACACTTTTTGCAATTTTGAAATTTTTGGCTTAAAAAATAGGTTTTTTTGCCTGATGCGCCGCGCCACCTGGTGCTCGCTTTTGATGGGGACCTCATTTTGAGGAAAACTCAGCATTTTTGGATTTTTCATGGAAAAATATGCATGCTCACAACTGGCCAAGAAATTTTGACAGGTTTTGGACTTCCAAAAATGGCAAAAACACCCAAAAAATGACCATTCTGCCCCTTTTTGACACACAGGAAGTAGTGTTGGGAGAACTCAATTTTGGAGGGGAAAATGGAGGCCAAATTAAAAAATTCCACTTGTTCTAGAAAGTAGATAGGTAGAAATTTCCAAGAAGCCCACTTGGAGAAAATTTGGACATAGGGAAGGCCTCCAAAATCAGATGCAAAGAAGCGCTATGCATAGGGAAATCAGGCGTGGTGCATTGGAGGAATTTTGCTCATTTTTGGTCAAAAACTCAGTTTTTCGCCTAGTTTTTTCACAGTTTGACTTTTTTCCTTCTAGTTGTCAAACTCATGATGTAATTTAATGTGACATGATGGATTTTGATGTAATTTTTCTAAATTTTCGCTCATAGAGGTAGATTCATCCATCAAAGGGTAGTTTGCAATTGAATGAATCAGTTTCCTAGTTTTTAGAGGCAAACTGTTCCACTGCCTACTTTTTAGTTCTCAGTTTAGAATTTGTTGGAATAGCTCCTAAACTCATGAGCTTGACCCCTAGAGGCTAGGATGAGTTTTTTTATGCCTATATATTATGTTTTTTCAGTCATTAGCAGAGGTTGGACTTTTGGGAATGCTTTGAGCATTATTGTACATTCATCTCTACATTTTGGCAAAGGAATAGACTAGGGTTTGCAACACTTTATGGGATTCTTGTGGCATATTGATTTGGTATTGTGTTTCCTTCTGTAATTACAAGTTTTACATGTGATTTTTGTATGCCATTTTCTCTCTTATTTCTTCTTAACTAAAACAAACAAGGATAAAGGTAGAATCCATTGAAATTGCAGTGCTCTACCTAGGGTTTTCTTAGTTATCTATGTTTTCAGTTGTTTGAAGAGGATCCCTGAAGGTTCCTTGCCCTCTTCAACTCCTCACCTGTATAAAGCTCTCCATTTAATTCAATTTGAATTGTCAAATCAATTGCCTTCCTTGCCCCATTGAGATCTCTGCAAAACTGGGCTTCATTCCCTAGACCCAAAATCTGCCTTTCCATTTGAGCCAACAAAACATCATTAAATTCAATCAAACTCTTTTGCACACATAACTAGCCTAAAATTAGTCTTCACATCAAGTCATCTCAAGCCTCATTGATCATTTTTTTTTTAGATTGACAAGGAGAGAGCCCTCTCCCGACCTGGTAGGGCTAGCTACTAGGTTAAGCGTGGTTTTATGTTACCCTAGATTCTGCCTTTCTCAGCTTGAGGTATATTTAGGCCTTAACAGTATAGACACAACCATCCATAATAGAGTACATATAACAAGATCCAAGTTATGGACACAACCATCTAGTGAAAAGGATCATCAAATAGACTCAGGTATGGTCGCAACCATTCAATCAGAAGAGTCATGCATATAGTCATGATAAACCAAATCATCCCACAGCCTAGATTTTATCAGAAAAAACCTAGGGTATTGCACTCCATCTCGACTTGAACAAGTACAAATTCAAGCATGAGAATGAATGAGTTGAAGTCGAACATGCAAGAAAATCACCTTATTACTAGTTAATGATGAAAGTTGTTAACAGGCATGAGAGAGACCAACAATAATGAAAATGGTTCTCAAGGAAATGCTAGTACAATCCACGGATTCATGTTTAGAGAGTTTGAAAATAAGAATAAAAGAAAAATCCAACAGGTTCCTTTTTGTAGGTAGTCTCACATATCCAAAAAGGTAGAAAAAAATATCTGAGGGAACCTCTTAGCCATGTTTGACTAAGGTATTCCTTTCTCTTAAATAATCTGTCCCAACTCGAAAAAGGGGTAAATGTATACTGGGTAGATGAATTTTTGCAACCTTTAACAATTTTAAAATGATAAGGGTCTTGACAATATTTTCAATTTTCGAGAGTCAAAAAAGAGCTGAAAGATGACTCCAGGGGGTGACTTTTTCATGTTTTTACCGAGTCCGAAAAAGTAATAAAATACAACTTGTTGCTTCATTGTCGTCATTGTTTAGGACCTGTTGCTACAAAAGAAACAAATGTAAAACCTATTTTTCGAGATTAAAAAATTGAAAAATAAGCTTAAAAACCTAATTAGGGTTTCAGAAAGGTTATAAAATGATGCAAATAGTAAAAACACTTTACTTTTGACCTTTTCACCTTCTTGTGAGAATTTTACCATTTTTTACTGTGAACTTGTGGAGCTGACAACAGGAAATCCAGGAGGTCATTCACAAATCCATTTTCTCCAGGTAAGAGCTCTCATATTTTCCTACATTTTAAACCATTTTCCATTTCCTGCATTTTAGTTTTTGATGCATTTTGGGGGAATTTTTTTCATGAGTTGGTCATGGCAGTCGCCGAGGATTCCAGGCACAGAGTCGCACCAAACTGCATAAAATTTTAAAGGGGAAGCGCCAATCAGTGTTGTTGTTTGCAAAATAGCATCACCAATCGCCGTGGCTAGTAATGCATGAAATTTCTCCTAAACGCCCGATTTAAATGATTCAAATATCAATTTTGTTGCTAATGGGAGCCTCAATTATGGTACTCCAGGGAAACTAATAGCCAAAATGGTCATCAAGTGGAAAGAAAGAGAGCATGGGGAGAAGATGAACAAGCCATGGGAAATTATGCATGCATGGATGCCCTGAGAAACTGCAGGATCTTGAAATTCTTCTTGACACCATGTCTACGAGCTCAGCTGGAACTACTACAATACCTGATCAGTGCGTGGGACACCGATCACAAAATATTCATGATTCACGACCAAGATTTGGAGATAGAAGTCTCTGACATATATTTCATCACTATATTGTCATGGAGGGGAGTGAAATCGATCCTGACAGGTACCCAGCCCCTTGCTAAGAGCATGGGGATGATAATAGACAAAGTTTTCCTAGGAGCAAAGAAAGGATCAAAGAGCGACAAAGTGGATATTCAAACAATACCTGACTTGGCACTATGATTAGTGCTACACACTATAACTCGAGCCACTAGATATCAGGCTCCTCATGAAGCTACAAAGACAAAAATTTAACTTGGCATGGATTGCATGGCTCCAACCATCTATAATTAGGCATAAGCCGTAACAATCAACTTGAAGCGTCAGTTAACAAAGTGCAAGAATGGAAAGTTAAAACAATTCGGATACGGGTCCATCTTAATACCATTCATCCTAGAATGGTTGTTGATATTCCAATGCCAGGAGGTGATAGTACCTACACCACTAGCACGAGAGCCATGAATGGACCATTGGGCGGATTTGATGCCTCGATCAGGAGGTGGTCAACATATGTCATGGAAGCCGGAATTCTTTGACTGTTGTGAAGCCAGCTCCAAAAAGAGAAGAAAAGAGATATGAATGCCTTAGAAATAAGCCACTTCGAGGGGGCAACCTCCAATACATTACATGAATGAAAAATTCTTCGATGATACAAATTACAAAACCTCCTTTCTATATATAGGAGTCCATGGGGCCACAATGTAATCCTAGCCAACCTAACAATAATAATTTAAGGGCACAATAATAACAATATTGGGGTTACAGTGGTACAATAATAACAATAAGGGGGTTACAATAACAACAATAAGGGACTATACTAGTAATATAGGGACCTAACATGCCTCTCTCCTTCAAAAAAGTGTTGTCCTCAATGCTTGAGTAGCTCTCGGTGATTTTTTATAAAATTCTCATCCTCCCATGTAGAATCTTCAGTAGGTAAGTTCTTCCACTTGATGAGATACTCTGAAATTGATCAATTCCGTAGCTGTCAAGTTCTTGTTTCCGTGATCGCTTCAGGTTCCAATATGATTTTTCCTTCCTCATCAAGTTCTGGAAATATTGTTTGAACTAGAATATTTTCACCTATAACCTTCTTTAAGCATGAAACATGGAAAATTGGATGCACTCGTGAAGAAGCAGGAAGCTCCAATTTGTATGCCATAGTACCAATATTTTGCAACACCTTGTAAGGACCATAGTACTTTTGCGATAATTTATTATCCTTCTTAGCTTGCTTGAGGGACATTTGTTTATATGGTTGTAGCCGTAAAAATACCCAATCTCCTACATCAAAACTTCTCTTGCTGCGATGTTGATCTGCCCGTTGTTTCATTCGATTTTGTGCCAAATTCAGGTTATCCTTTAAGAGTTGGAGAACTTCTTGCTGATGCTCGATGTGATCTTCCACTGCTTGAACCTTCGAATTTTCCCTTAAATATGATGTGATGGATGGTGGATGATATCCATAAAGTGCCATAAATGGGTCATTTTTGCTGCAGTATGGAAGGAAGTGTTATACCACCATTCAGTGAGAGGTAACCACTTGACCCATTGTGTTTGTTTATCAGATACAAAACAATGAATATATCCTTCCAAACATTTATTTACTATTTCAGTTTGACCATCAGATTGAGGATGATAAGATGAGCTATGAGCTAATTGAGTATCCAAACAATAAAATAACTCCGTCCAAAAATTTCCAGTAAAAATGGGATCTTTGTTGCTCACAATAACCCTTGGGTTTCCATGTAGCTTTTGAATTGTGTCCATAAATGTAGTAGCAATTGTACTTGCTTTAAATGGATGAGATAATGCACAAAAGTGTGCATACTTGGTAAGTCTATCAACTACCACCATGATGACACTCTTTCCTTCGGACTTAGGTAAACCTGTGATAAAATCCATTGAAATCTCCTCCAACGTTGACTTGGAATGGATAAAGGTTGTAGAAGTCCCGGGGTCTTAATTGTCTCAACTTTATTCTGCTGGCAAACCAAACATTCCGCCACAAACTTTTGAATATCAGATTTAAGGCCATCCCAAAAAAATTCTTTCTTCAACCTGTGGTAAGTTTTTAAAAATCCTGAGTGTCCTCCTAAAGGAGAAGTGTGCAATTCCAGAAGAATCTTTTGTTTTAGTTGGGAATTCTTACAAAGATATAAGCGATCTTTGTACCATAAGGAATCATTTTTCCAACTAAATGTATCAGATGTACTAGGATCTTGCTGCAACTTTTGAATGAGTATCCATACATCTTTGTCATTCTTCCATTCATCTCTTGCTTCAGTTATCCAATCTGGTTGGATAATAGAAATGGCACAAAGCAATGCTTCCACCTCTTCATTCTTTCTTGAGAGTGCATCCGCAACAACATTAAGCTTTCCTTTTTTGTAGATTATTTCAAAGTCATAACCCAACATCTTTGTGACCCATTTTTGCTGCTCTTCTGAAGATAGTCTTTGTTCCAAAAAGTGTTTAAGACTATCATGATCAGTTTTTACCTTGAATTGTCTTCCCATTAGGTAAGTTCGCCATTTCTTTAGTGCATGCAGTATTGCTAACATTTCCTTGTCATAAATAGGTTTGTGTAAATAATTTACTTTGATTGGACGACTTTCAAAAGCAATGGGTCTTCCTTCCTGCATTAAAACGGCACCAATTCCATTTCTTGAGGCATCACATTCCATAATAAAGGTTTTTGTGAAGTCTGGCATAGCTAAGACCGGTGCTAGGCATATTGCCTCTTTAAGATGTTAAAAGGCCTTAGTTGATTCAGGAGTCCATGAAAATGCATCTTTCTTCAATAATGTTGTTAGAGGTGCTGCCATTCTCCCACAATTCTTAACAAACTTGAGATAATACCCTGTTAACCCAAGAAATCCTCGCAACTACTTTATGGTTGTGGGGACTTCCATTCCTTAATGGCTTTAATTTTTTTAGGGTCTACCTTAACACCCTCATGAGATACAATATGACCCAAATATTTCACCTCTTGTACTCCAAAGAAACATTTGGATGCTTTTGCATATAATTGTTTCTCCTGCAATAGTTTGAGCACCCTGTCAACATTTTTAACATGATCCTTCCAAGACCTACTGTAGATTAGTATATCATCAAAAAATACTAGCACAAATTTTCCAAGGGAGGGTTTGAAAATGGAATTCATCAACCCTTGAAATGTAGAAGGTGCATTGGTAAGGCCAAAAGGCATGACCAAAAATTCATAATTACCATCATGAGTTCGAAATGATATTTTTGGAATATCTTCAGTCTTCATTCTAATTTGATGATATCCTGAACGAAGATCCAACTTGGTAAAATAAATTTCTCCATGTAATTCATCCAATAATTCATCAATCACAGGAATGGGAAATTTATCTTTAATGGTGAGCTTATTGAGCTCCCTATAATCCGGACACATTCGCCATGATCCATCCTTCTTGTGTACCAATACCACAGGAGCAGAGAAATAACTTTGACTAGGTTGAATTATACCCGCCTCTAACATTTCTGCAATCATACGTTCAATTTCGCTCTTTTGGACATAAGGATATCTATAAGGCCTGATGTTTGGAGGAACACTTCTTAGAATCAAATGAATAGCATGATCATGATCACGAACAGGTGGGAGTCCTTTGGGAGTTTCAAACACCTTGGAATGATTGTCCAAGACTTGTTGGAGATCTGCAGAAATAGATGATTTTGATGTTGGAACTTCTAGTGAGCATAATTGTGCAATTACGCCTCGTTGTTCTTTCTTTAAAAGCTTTGTCATGACATTAGAGCTTATTATCTTTCCCGGCTTCCCTGCAATACCCCGTAATTCGACTTCCTTTCCTTCTGAAAAAAATTTCAAGAAAAGTTCTTGAAAATTAAAAGCTACCGTCCCCAAAGATTGTAACCATTGTACTCCTAGTACAACATCAGCACCTCCCATAGGAATGGAAAGCATTGGACTATTCAATGCATATTCCCCCATGGTTAGCTTGATATTATGGCATTTTCTAGAGAAATTTATAGTTCCTCCATTTGCAACCATCACTTGACATTCTGGTGCTGGGTATAGGAAACAATTTAATTCCTTGGCTACGTTACAATGAATAAAATTATGGGTGCTACCTGAATCAATCAACACTATTACCTTTTTCTTCTTGATTTGTCCTTGTATCTTGAGAGTTTGAGGAGTGGTAGTTCCTGCCAGTGCATTACACGATATGGTCGGATTCATTTCTTCCTCTTCTAGGGTTGGTTCCTGGTGTATATCCTCTTCTTGTTCATTTTCTTCTTCCTCTTCACAATCTATGTAAAATAATTTCTTCTCAGCACACTTATGACCTTTAGTGTATTTGCTATAACAACTGTAGCAAAGCCCTTTTGCTCTTTTTTCTTCCAATTGTTGTGGTGTCAACCTTGTAGGTTGTGGAAATCTAGGAGTAGCAACACTTCCCTCTTTATAGAAGTGAGTGGTATGCTTCCTTGTCGCCATAATTTTACATTCAATTTTTCTTGCCAACCTGAATGCCTTCTCCAATGAATCAGGTTCCAAAACGCGAACTTCATGTTGGATGTTATCCTTTAAAGTATCTATGAAGAGATCAATCCTGTGTTCCTCTGGAATATCAGTTACCCTTATATTCAATTTTTGGAAGTCCTCAATGTGCTCCCCCACTAAACCCTTTTGTTTGAGATTTATCAATTGGCTAAATAAGGTGTTTCTCTTTGTATCCTCATAATGTGCTATCATTTCCTCCGTAAAAATTGACCAAGTGACAATTTTTTTACGGGAGCAAAGCCATCGATACCATAAAATGTATTTTTTTCTAAATGTAAAGTTGAAATGCGTACCTTTTGTGTGTTTTGCACATTATGGAGATCAAAATATTGCTCCATATGTAGTATCCATGTTACAAGATCCTTTCCATCAAACTTTCTCATATCCATTTTTGGAATATGGTGGTTATTCCCACCAACATTAGATTTTATGAAGTCAAAATTAACATTTATTTTGTTTTGATCATGAGTTTCCTCTACTATATTTTCACCATTAGGAAACATTTCTTGTATCAACTTTGTCAAACCTTCCATGTCTGCTTTTAGATCATTCTTCATGTTTTCCATGTTGTCTTTCATTTTTTCATCGATCTTAGATTCCATGTCATCCATATTAGATTCCATTCCTTTCTTCAAACCATCCATCTTCGCTTCCATGCCTTTCTTCAAAACTTCCATTTCATTTTTTGTTGCTCTTTGCGAGAGCGAAATTTGGTGCACTTGCTCTTGTAATTTTGAAAGATCATGTTGCAATTCTTCATCTTCATGAGTCATAATAGAGCCTTATGAAGGCTTAATGGGTGTTGAATTATTTTTACATGGCATTTTTTAGAACCTAATATTGATATATATTCTACAATATGCCCTTGGAATCAATTCAAATTGATTCTTCAAACAAGACTTATGCAATATGAAAAAAATACACACCTTTTTCTTTCTTTTGAGGAGCTCGATATTGAAATTCGATTATCTCTGTGACTGCAGCGCTTCAATATCTAAAATTTGGCACTGAGGTAGCCTTATGAATTATCTTTTGAATGCTATAGGTCTAACTTGATTTGGATTCTCCAAGGCAAAGTTATGTCCAATCTCCCACAATGACCTAATTATGAATTGGTTCAGTAGAGCGAACTTGTACTACTTGCCACATGTCACTGTTTCGTCTTTTAGCTCTGAAATTGATAGAAAAGAAACTATAGTCCATTTTCTTGAGACTATTTTTTACGGCACTCCAATCTGATGCTCAGAGAGAGAGTTATGAAGCTTTTCCCATGATCACCTCTTTGAGATGAAATTCAAGAGCCTGAAAAAGCACTACCTTCCACAGATCATATCTCCGAACGTATTGCGAAACAAGCTCTGAAATTTTGCAATGCGTTTCCTCAGGATTTCAGCTTCGCACCCTAAATATTTCAGATTTTTAACCTTCATAGAAAAAAATTCATAGCGCAAATTCCACGATGACCTGTTTAGATTAAATTGAGGAGCCTGCAAAAAGACCTAACTTCCACATATCATATCTCCTAAAATATTGTGAACCAAGCTCTGAAATTTTGCGATGATGTTCCTTAGGATTTCTACTTCGCACCCTAAAAATTTCAGCTTCTGAAACTTAGTATACAAAAATTTATAGCGAAAATTCCACGATGACCTGTTTGGAGTAGCAAAACCCTAGAATCCAAAGCTCTGATACCAAATGTTGTGAAGCCAACTCAAAAAATAGAAGAAAAGAGATATCAATGCCTTAGAAATAAGCCACTTCGAGGGGAAACCTCCAATACATTACATGAATGAATAATTCTTTGATGATACAAATTACAAAGCCTCCTTTCTATATATAGGAGTCCATGGGGCCACAATGTAATCCTAGCTGACCTAACAATAATAATTTAAGAGCACAATAATAACAATATGGGGGTTACAGGGGTACAATAATAACAATAAGGGGGTTACACTAACAAAAATAAGGGACTATACTAGTAATATAGGGACCTAACATCGACTAAATCTGCTGACAACTCATCGTGGTAGATGACTGGCCATACGCCGACACCGATTTCATGGGTGATCTAGACCTTCCACTCCCAAAGGGAGATGACTGGGATGAGGCTTTGGGTAAAAAATCATTTATTAATTCTATGAGTATTATGTTTTTTTTATTTATATATGTTATGATATTCATCTATGCATTTCATATGTTGGCCTAGAGAGACTTGTAGGGATGTCGCCCATAGCACGGAGGGTACCACGCGATTTCGAGGCAGCTCCTCAAGGTGAGGGAAGCAAGGAAGAAGAGATCGCGCGCAACTTGGAGGGAATCACAAGCGGGATCCCAGATTATGTGATATGCAAGGATGTTCCTCATGCGTATCAGAGGCACACTACAGGGGTGTCTAACCACATCCACCGATTACTGAGGCAAGCCATGCATGCAGTGACATGCTATCATGAACAGCATGCGGATTAGACGCCTAGGTTTTATTTCTACATATTTTTTTAGAGAAATGATGTCTCGAGATGTAACCAAAACACATATATTTTTGAACTTATGATGCACATGGATGAAAAAAATCGATATATATATGCTTATTTTCATGTCTAAATCATATTATGCAATGATGAATTATTTAAAAAATTCTGTAAATGTATGTCTAATGCAATATTGGCTACTGCATTAGTTAGCATATTCATTCTTCTATGAATATGTTGATATGTGATATAATCAAAATTAATTTCTAACAAACGAACATGCAAATACATCCTTAAAATCTAAGGGTTTCTAACAGAATAATGGCCATTGAGTTGGAGAATAACAAGCTAAGAGTCTAGGTTTACAATTAATTCATGAATGTCGAGAGAAATAGCTTCAGTTAAGAGTTTAATGATTGCACTATATTCAGCGACATTGTTGGTTTTTCATCCTAGAAAAATAGCTTGAAGGTCTACTAACTCAGTTTTAGGATCATAAATCACCCAGGCTGTGGAAGACAGGTTCCGAGTACTGTGGGAAGCACCATCCACGAAACCGACATAAGGAATGACAAACATCTACACAGTAAGAAAAGACATAATAAGAAGGAAAAACTGCTCGCAAAGCACACCAAGCCAAAAAATATACAAAAATGAAAAACACACTTATGTACAAAAGGACATGCACGAGAAACTCATGCATAGTATTTTTTGAGGTACAGCCCATTTTTGGGCTAATTCAAAGGATAGCCTTCATAGTCAATTAGCTCATAGGCCCCGTTCTGCAAAACACGCTTAACAATGTAGGGTCCATGCCACATGGGTTCAAATTTTCCTACCCCCAGCTTATCGTGATCTTGATCATACAAGAGGAATAAGTATCCTTCTACAAAGGTACGAGGGGAAATCATCTGATCAAAGTGAGCTTTGACCCACTTTTTCTCAGCTTCTATGACTAAAGCAGCAAAGTAGCGAGTTTCATCTAACCTCTCCAAATATAGAGTACATTTTTCCTCCAGCGAGGTATTAGGTAGTAATTCAACAACTATCTTGAGAGAAGGAATTTCTCATTCAATCGGAAGGGTAGCTTCCAGACCATAAACAAGTTGGAATGGGGTGAATCCGGTTGCATCCTTCACCGAGGTAGAGTAAGCCCAGAGAGATGAAACAACATGAGATGCCAATTATACTTGTGCATCCCAATCATACGCTGCAGCATGGTGACTAAAACCTTGTTCATGGCTTCAACCAGGCCATTGGCCTGGGGGTAGTACGTTGTTGAGCTATCGTGATGCAGACCCAACTTAGTAGTCAACTCAGCCATCATATATGGTGAAAATGAGAGCCATGTTTGGTGACAATGGTTTGAGGGACACCAAACCTGGTAATCACATGATTGAAAAGAAATTGTGCAGACATCTTACCGTCAGCTGTGAGTGTAGGCATTGCTTCGGACCATTTAGTGAAATAGTTCACGACTATGATAATATAATCATGCCCCCGGGATCGAGTGAGGGTTACACGTCATAAAATTGATGCCCCATTTTGCAAAGGGACCAATGGTAATGATGGGATGGAGGTGAGCGAGTGGTGCGCGCATCTTGTGCTGGTAAATCTAGCATTCATGACATTTATGGAAAGTGACAATACAGTCTTTGAAAATGGTAGGCCAGAAATATCTAGCATGAATAATTTTTTGAGCAGTAGAATACACTGACATATGACCGCCACATGCACCAGAATGGGAGTTATTGAAGACTTTTTTCAGCTTCCTTGAGGTTCAAACACCGATGAAGGATGGAATCAGCTCCGATGTGGTATAGTGTATCTACGACTATGCGATAGGGTTGTGAATGACGACAGATACGTCTACGAGCATCTATCGTCCACTCAGACCGGAAGGTGGAAGTCTGGAGATAAATGATGATATCACTGTACCATGGATCGAGGGTGCTAATCAGAAAAAGAGTGTCATCTAGAATTTGTTCCTCAGAACCAGAGGGAGCAAAAGCAGAAGGTAAAGAGTATATAAAATCGGAAAAAACCAATGATTTCTTCGATTTGGCGGTAGTGAACTCCAAATGGAACTCTTGGAGGCTAACTGTCCACTTTGATTATTTTCCCCCAAGAAATTTTCGAGCCAATATATAGGTCATGGGGTTGCAATTAGAAATCACGGTTATCGTGCGAAGTAAAATGTAATGGTGAAAATGTTGGACAGCTTGAAACACTACCAACGCCAATTTCTCGACATGTGCATAACGTGTTTCTTTATCAAGAAGATTGTGGCTCAAATAATAAATGACGTGCTCATCACCATCGTCATCATCTTGTACCATAACCATGGTAATAGTGCTAAATGCGGCAGCCAAATAGACGGAATAGTCGTGATGATAATTGGGTGGACGCAAAAGAGGAGCATTGACAAGAAATTTCTTCAGCACATCAAAGGATTTTTGGGCAATATCATCCCAGAGGAATGAGATGCCTTGCTTAAGAAATTGGGTGAATCCTTTGGCTACTTGAGCATAATTCATTATAAAATGGCACAAGAAATTAGCTTTCCCTTGCAAACTCTGCAACTTATGTAAAGAGGAAGGGGAGGGGAGATTGACAATAAGAGGGTCGAGACAAATTCTGTCCTTAGAAATGATAAACCCAAGGAGTCTACTAGAATCGACGCAGAAGACACATTTATGTGGATTAAGTCGAATGTTATAGCATCTATAGTGAAGAAAAATTTGACGGAGGTGATCTGGGTGGTCTTTAAGCTTAGCGGAATGAGCTAGAAGGTCATCCAGGTAAGGTTGAACAATGTGCTTAATATCATGGTAAGCGTATGAAATTTCTCGTTGGAATGTGGCACCAAGATTCTTAAGGCCAATAGGGAGCTTCTTGTATGCGAAGGTGCCCCATGGATAGATGAAGGTGGTCTTGTGTTGATCAGCCAATAAAATATTGATCTGGTTGTAACCAGAGAACCTGTCCATAAGGGAAAATATCTCACTCCCAACACATTTGTCAATGATCTGGTCGATGAAAGGATTGGGATAGTTATCCTTAAGAAAAGCGTAGTTTATTTCATAGTAATATACACAGAATCAAATAGTGCCTTATTTTTTATCCACACAGATGATGTTAGAGACCTAATCTATCAAGGGGATCAGATAAATGAAGCTAGCTTTGAGAAGTTTTTCAACTTCAACCTTTATGGTGGTTTCCTTTCTAGGGTGCATGGCATGAAGACGTTGGCGGACAATCATTAGGGGAATTTTGAGGTCTAAAATGGGCCTCCTAAGGAAATTATAAAATAATATTTGATTACATCATCAAATTTTAGAGGGAAAAGAGAAAAAACTACTTTTTCAACTCGTATTTTCAAATTATCTCCCAAAATATTTGCTCAAATTCGAGCGAGAGTACTCATTGGATGCAAAATTTAATTCTTCATCCAAGTAGTACCCATGTTTCTTACTTTCGATGGACCCTACTACACGAAAAATGAGAAATACATGAAAAATGTGATTGAAATCACATCTTTTCATGTATTTTTCATTTTTCGCGTAGGAGGGTTTATTGAAAGTATGCAACATGGGTACTTCTTGGATGAGGAATTAAATTTTTCATCCAACAAGTACTCCCATTCAAAATTTGAGTAAACACTTTGGGAGATAAGTTGAAAATAAGAGTTTTATTATTTTATTATTTTTTAATATTTTTACCCTCTTACTTAAAAATTGGTGAATCATCCCCCAAGGTTGACATCATCACCTTGAATCCTATTGGTTGTTATAAAGTTTTTCGTTGTACGTTTTTCTTAGGAGGCCCATTTTAGACCTCAAAATTCTCCTAATGCTTTGCGTCAAGATAAGTAGGGATCTCGTGCACGACTATACCCGGATTGATGCTTGGAATTTGTTCATAGGACCAAGAGAAAACGTCTCGAAACTCTCAGAAGATACTAGCATAGACCTCGATCTCATTAGGAGAACAAGCCACCCTAATTTGGATGTTCTCGACAATCCCCGGTTTAACAAAGATGTCAATAGGCATCGTTTGCGTAATGTTACCCATGTTACCTTTTGCAAAAACTTCATGTGTCAAGATGGGAATTTGAAGAAGATGGGAAGGAGCTTGGGAAGAAAATTTCTAAAGACAAGTAGACATGGCCCCAAGGCCAAGCATAAAGGAGGAATAATGATGACTATCATCCCATGGAGGATCCTCTAGAGACATGGTTTCCACGATGGCCTCATAAGTGGGAAACATCTAACTCAAGGGATCAAGAGAATCCAAAGCGCAGAGCCAAGGGGATTGAGAATACGTGTCGAGAGACACACTCAAAGGAGTATGATCAGAGGGAGGAAGAGCCAAAGCTGAGATAAATTCACAATAATCAATTTCTATTGGGCTGAATGGCATCGTGTCACCAAATGAATCAATCTGCTCAGGCGAAAGGATGACCCACGGATCAGAAGAAGTGGAGATCGTGTTGACCTGAGCAGTGTTGGGCAGAGTAAGAGAAAAAATACCATAAGGGTGGGATCTTTGAAAAGCCCTGGCCCTATGCTCTCATAAGGTGTAGGAATATGGTCTACATAGGGAACGTTTCTATCGGAGGACGTGGAAGTGAAAAATGATAAATGATCGACATTGATGATCTTTCCTTTGTAAGGAAATCAAATAACACGAAAGAGAGTGGATGGAATGCATAGCATGGTGCGAGTCCAAATATGACCAAGGAGAAGATTATAATTGAGTTTGGCGTTAATGACTTCAACCTTAACATTAACCATTTTTCCTTCCAACATTATAGGTAAGCTAGCGAGAATATCTAGAGGGTGAGATTCCGCTCCGTCGAAAGCTTCTAAAGCGTTTGGAGACCAATTAAGGGTTGGAGAACTAATGGATTTCTAGCATGCAACGGACATGATGCAAGTAGAGGCACCTTGTTCCATGACCACTCGATGGATATTCTTACCATTAATCCCAACTTGGATAATCAAAGCAAGTTGGTGAGGGAGACGTGGAATGAAATTTTCTAGATAAAAGGTGATACGGCTTGAATTGGCGGGGTTCACCCCTCCGATAGCAGATAACAAAGCCTTATGTTGTGACAGAAAACTATGAAGCACTTCCAATGTGGACATAGCAGACGGCGCTTGAGCCAAATCCTCAACAATACTGTAATGCTGAGTGGCACGGGTATTTCGGTTATAGGAATACTTTCGGAGCACGCCTTTGGAAGGTGGTCGTACAACGGGCTCGGGACTGGGCCTTTCAATGTGAAGAGGGCCAGAAGCAGGCAGGGGAGGAGGACCATCTGCAATCTCTTTCCTTGCTGCATGTTTCATCTTGGTATAATCTTTTGACCTGGTAGCAATAGATATGGGTGTAACACCATTCATCATGAAAACCTGAGAGACAAAAGGGGCAGAGGACTAAGGTTGCTCCACCATCTTAGTTTTCTACGATGGGAATGGTTCTTTAAGAACAACTGAAGTTCCTTGGGTGCCTTTAAGCAGTCGACTCACCTCGGACCGTCGCGGAGAATCCTTGGTGTAATGCTCGTCGTCACATATCAGACAAGGGTACTTCGGTTTATGTTTCAAAACATCATCAGCATCGAGTTTGGGAGAATCCTGTTTTGGGGTATCGGCTTTGGCCTTGCCTTTACCCTTCTTCTTACATTGGAAGATTTATTTTCCAGGGTGGAATGGACGACATTCATTTCCGTGGTCTTGTGGGGATTAGGAGGTGGCTGAGAAGCAGTATTGCTAGAAGAAGTATATTTTTTCTTCACAAGATTGGGAGAAGACTTACGAGAAGTCTGAGACACAAAACAAATGACACTGTCGACGGATGGTGTCGCTGGTGCTTTTGAAGTTCCATGTCGTGGAGCATCGTGCAAGAGTTCATAAAGCTTGCCGGATTGAGAGTACATGAGATCGAGGTACTGGGAACGAGTGATGGGTTATTCCTCCATAGCACATGCCCCCATAGTAATGTCCTTAGCAATGGGACCGATAAAAGAGGTAGTGAACCAATTAGTCAAAAGTTTATTAGGGATCTCAAACTTGATCAAATGACGCCATCGCCACCATTCATGAATAGGATCAGAGATATGAGTAGCCCGATCCCATTTCAAGGATGTTAGGAGGTGCATCCCAGTTTCATAATGAATTGGTAACTGAAAGTGCGCGAGAAACACCATGGCTAGAGAGTTAAAATGTTGAGATATGTCACAGGAGAGCTCAATGTACCACTTTGTGGCAGCACCAGTGAGAGTCCTTTGGAAAAAGACGTAAACGAATCGAATCATCAACCCAGGAGTTAGAGGAGCACCATATATGGTATGTCATAACATGCACCTTGGGGTCTTCTTTGGAATTGCCTTCAAATTTTGGACAATCTCCAGGGATCTTGGTAGGAGCTGGGGGCCAATATGGATTATGAAGGATGGGATATTTCGTTAAATTTGACACATCGGGAAGTTCTAGTGTAGAAAGGAATGGAAATTGTGGATTGAAAGGAATTGCAGGCCTTTGAGAGAGACCAATATTGGGGTTCCAACCTGGGCGAGAGAAATTTTGAGCCCATATGTTTTGTCCCAGAGGATTTTGTCCATAGGGGTTATAATTTTGATAATTCTGTCCATAAACCAGTTGAGGACTAGGGTACTGATTCTGAGTGAACCACTAAGGCCCTATTTGAGAAACATATAGATTTATTTGCGGGATGTAAGTAGTGCCTTGAGGTGGACTTTGTACCATCGAAGGTTTTCCTTAAGGAATGAAAGGTGGGCCTTGAGGCTGCACAGGCTGTCCCTGGGGTGTAGGTTTACCTAGATACTGAGATTGAACAGGTTGTCCTTGGGGTGCAGGTTGACTTGAAGGAGGTGGACCAGTTTTACCTTGAAGACCAAGTTGACCTGAAGGTTGAGATGAGCCAGGTTGCCCCTGAAGACCAGGTTGGCCTAGCTGACCAGTGGAGGGTTGGCATTTTTGTACAAGAGATGGGCCTTGCTAAATGTAAGGCTGGTTTGGTTGCACAAAATTTTTTCCTTGAGGTAGATAGGTTTGCCCCTAAGGAGCATAAGGTTCTCCTTGTTGAACATAAGGTTGACCAGCAGGACCGTAGGGTTGTCCATGTTGGACTGAAGGTTGTCTCTATGAGGGTTTTCCTTGTGGACCATAGGGTTTTCCTTGTAGGAATGTAAACTAGTTGGGGTTAACTAGTATCTGTGGCATTTGAACATACAATGGACTGTGTGGAACGAGCCCATGGTAATAGATGTGATTTATGTGATCATCGTAGTAATGTGGAGAGTTGATGGGAGCTTGAACTTGCTGATAACCTTTGGGGAAGTAATTTTGTTGTTGAATGGCCATCATATACTGGTCGTACTTCAAACCTCTAGGAATAGGATTAGAGGAGATAGGTGCACTACTAATAAGTTAATGGATTCTCGATACGTGAGGCTGTGATCCAGTCACAACAGGCCTTGTAGACATCGCGAAAGCATAATTAAGTGTTCCACTAACAACATAATATGACAACAATGAAAAAATCACACTAGTGGATGGTGTGGAGGAAGCTAGACAAACAATGGGCCGGGCTGGGACAAATGTAACCATCGTTGAAACAATGAGAGTCGAGGATGATGGACCCGGCATGAACAACCCTACAGAAGAGGTCGTTGTACTCGACCATCATGGATTATGATACAAATATGTAGCACAAGAGATTAACTGACTCAAAGAATGATAACTAGCTGGGAGAGTTGAAGGTTTAGAGGAAGGTTGAGCCGTGACATGAGGAAAATTCTTTGGAGGTAATGGATATTATCTCATAGAAACATAAATCTCTTCACTACTAATAGGACTCGTGGCATCCGTATCAGACGAAGACATGGTGTTGGCGAAAAGGCAACGAGTAGTGGCAAGTAAAGTATGGGATAACAATGACTCAAACGGTTTCAAGGGTAGAGGGGGATCTTCCCTAAAAAAGGCCCAAGTTTCTAGAGGTTGCCAATTGATATCAAATGGTTCCTAGGGGGGAGATTGAATGGCCAGAGGTAAAATACTTGGAATAATAGCATGCCAGTAGCTGAGAGTCCTAACAGACTGAGATGTCTCTGAAGAAAATTCAGGGGAAGGTTCTTCACTACAAGGTAATGAAGAGGATGACGAAACTGGTGGTTCCACCACCGTGAATTTGTCTCAAAGAGAAGGAGAGAAAAGAGATGATTAATTTGAGGCTTTAAGACCAATCACTAAGTAATTACCTATGAAAAAGCCAAGAAAATAACTATAATGGGTGTTTGATTGTGGGTAATTAATTTTATGACACTGAAACAAAACTCTGCCTTTTCATATTTTAAGAGTCGAGAAAAGGGAGAAAGGTGACTCTATTCACTTTCATTTTGGAGGAGCTTGAAAGGAAAAGTGCTCGATGATATTTTCAAATTTTAAATATTCACATAAAGATAAAAATGAATACTCGGGAACTATAAGAAAGAGGGTGTATTAAGCTCCCGTGAACTGCAATATACACCTTGGTGATAAAATGAAAGAGAAATGACCAAGGACTTAACATATGTGCAGGAAGTATACCCAAATGTTGTGTTCAGTGTATCACGGTTATAAGGTGGTAGACATGGCTTCCTATGGATAAAGGATAGCAACCTATGAGGGTCTCCCTTTATATACTCGATGGTACGGGGAGCACAAGTCCGTGTTAGTGCTATCTAATGCCAAATGGCGAACTAAAGCTAATATTTTTAATGACGCCGGAACACGTCACTAGCCTAGACCTCTAAATGTGAGCGTTAAGTTTCAATGCTTCCATAGGTTGATTGAGTTCATTTTAAAGTTTATCTTGAAATTGTGTTTCAGTTTCAAGGTCTTACCGAATGTAATCTCAAATCTCTATTGCACAACTACATGAGAAAGAATATCATTTCAATTTGATGAATAGATAGCTAAGAGAGGGATAAAAGTTCACAACCGAGCAATAATTAATCGAATGCAAGAACAACTTTATTAATGCTACTAACATATCCAAAGTAGAAAACGAAAGGATATTCTCTTGTTGTTCATTTTTGAATGAGAAATATACTAATTATAAAGAGTACTTTTCATTTTCAAATAGAGAGAAAGAATGCAATTTTTTTTCTTTTATGTGAATGAGAAGCAATAATGCAATGTGAAACTAAAAGGATAAAATGAACACTAGCTTTGAGAAATTCGAATGAAATGATCAAAACACAAAAAGAGACCAAGCAAAAATGAATATAAAACACACTCAAAATTAGATAAGCATTCCTTCACGCAGAGAAAGGACTTTCAAATCAATTCAGTGAGCAATGTGATCTATGCTCAGGGTGATAGATGGAGGGTCAAACAGACATTGAGACGACACTTTGAAAATCCTACAACAGATAGAATCGAAAGAAAAGACCAAGCAATCAGACAATAAGTTGAAAAAATGAATGATTAAACTGACTCATACACAACTCGTAAGCTCTGTGAACATGTGGCCGAACAAGCAATCAAGGACACCTAGAAACCCTAGGATGACAAATCCATACTGATAAGATGAGAGGAAATCAACTGAAAAGAACGAGACAAGGAAGTCAAAAAAAATCCAAGTGGACTAATCCAGGGAGGAAAAACCAAACTAGAGGGTAATATGCACTAGAAAATTCAGGAAAGAGGCCTAAACCCAAAGCTATAGGATTCGGCATGAATGTTCAGCCGCAATCCTCGCTGAACAGGGGAAATTTCACCCTAAAATAGGAAACCCACACCAATCAACGTGACTATAATGAAAAAAACAATGCTGAGTAAGGAAACCCAAGAAAGGAGAAGAGGCAACTAAGAAAATACCAGGCTTATCACTCTAAGAATAGGTGAGATGTCTTAAAATAGTAAAATAAGCAAAGCAAAGCAGAGAAATGAAAATATGACCAAAGTTGGATAGACAAACAAAACTCCAAAACGAATCAACAAGAGATGATAGACACACTAATCCCCAGTATGGTCGCCAACTAGTTGAGTATGCAAATCCCCTCTGCGGACAAAGGCGATCCCTCTAGCCCTAGGGTGGGTGTGGCAACAAGGGAACATGTTAGACTCATAAATTCCTAGCTTATAAATGAAATATGGACTGAAACAAATATCCTACCTCAGTCCAATGATTTTTTCCTGGCATGTGATAGCAATCTTTCGATATATGTCTTCACGCCTTGTGCTCCATGTTTGTGATGATGTTCATGCCTTTGTGCAAAGATCAAACAAAAAATGACAACATACAAGCATATACATTCATATACAACTATTTGGCTAGTTAAGGAGAGCTAAACACTTTGCATATAAATGGAAACAAAGTTGGAATCAGAAACCAGTCATGTATTATTAATAAATGAAAAATAAGTTTACAACCTTATGCCTTGATGTTCCTTCGATGGGTTCAGTCGAGTGTGTCTCAAGAATTCATTTGAAATTCTACTCAATAAGGAAATTGGATTAAAATATCTCTCAACTTCTCTGCTTTCTTCAACACACCAGCTATACTAAAGACTGTTCAGCTAGTTGAATCAATGCGAGGAGGAAGAATTTATATGAGAGGAGAAAGAGGTTTGGGATCCCACACAAGGTGGAGGATAGGTCTATCCCTTTGGGGAGTTGCACAATTGTAGGAAATAATAGGCCAAAGGGAGAAAATCAACGTGATTCAGTCGAACAAACCATGATGACTCCACTCATGAAGCTATTAAGCATGAAGCTTATTTTCTATTTTAAAAAAATTTGCAAAAGCAGCTCGGCGCGGGTCCCCTTCTAAGATAGAGTGCCAAAGGGCATGGGGCCTAGTGTTAATTTCTTCATGGGCGTGAGGCCATAACTTCCTACCAGCGTCGATCCAAAATCATATGTTTTTGAAGGTCTGCTTGAGGAATGATCAATAGAGATTATGATCTTGACGTGCCAAGGGATTCAATGACATTTATGGCAATGTATGATAGTACACAGGGGTCACTGAAATGGTCCTCCAATGTTCAGGATGGGGATTGCAGGGACGGTGACAAAATAATGTGTAATAATGGATTCTAAATCTTAAGAGTAAAACTGAAAGAATCCATATCATAACATAGTGTAGTTCATGATGAAAATAATCACAATGCGGGATACTCATAAAGCATTGAATGTCTGCACTATAAGAAGAATCCCAATCATCAGCTACTGAATGTTTAAAAACATTGAATGCTACCTTTACAATGATGTCCCTTTCAGAATTCCAAAAGGTTTAGCTGTTTATCCAAAACTTCCACCGAAAATCTGATCTGTGCATCCCTATGAAGTCGCCACTTGATCCAGAACAATGGAGTTGCCAAGTGAAAAAACTGCAATCCTCTTCAAGTCGCCAATTCTTGTTCACCGTATATAATTGATCTTAAGTAATTAAAACAAGAGTCTCAGGAGAATACTTTGTTTCAAGGCCTTCGTCTCTTGGCAGACACACCAAAATATGTTAGTGTTGGAATCAACATTTGGACTGCTTCAAGTGCCTGACCATACACATCCTAAGCTCTAAGGAATTTTCTTATGATTTGATTGGGTTTTCAGAAAGTGGTTGGATATCAAGCACTCTGAAAGGAACATTGAAAAGATAAAAATATATGACGCATATGAGGGCAATTGTATATATGATTAGAATAATGAGAGAAAGACAATGGGTCTGTAAGACATAAATCCACTGCTTGAGAGGAAAAAATGACACAAATTCCACATCTGAAATGTATAGTGAAAGAATGATTTTAAAAGACTTACAAGAATCTCACTTTACATTTAAAGAATCCCATTACAAGGAATTATTCTGACTAACATGACCTCATGAATCAGGAATTCTTGATGAATCAAGACTGACAAAAACATATTAACATGCATGCTAGTTCAAAAGACTTATAAAAACATGAAATAGGGTTTAATTCCACCTCAAGGAATGCTTATGAACAATCTTAAATTCATACTGAATCAGGAAAGCTTGGAACAATACTTACAAAAACAAATCCCTATGACTTGGAGGTTCACAAAAATTATAAAAACATAAGATAGAAATTTTATGATAAACCTGGAAAGATAGATAAAGTATGTAAAAGTAGAAGGGAAAAAAATACACACACCATATGATTTTGTGAATCCTCAAGAGTGTAACCAGAATATATTATGTGTTCAACAATACACAGCTTCAGGAATATCATGAGGATAAGCAACAGGACTAGGGCACTAGGCCCTGTGATACCAATAATCTCCTATTACATAAAACTCAACTCTTAAATAGAGTTGCACAAAACAAACTGCTGCTAAATTTTAGGAATGAAATTAAATAAAAAAAATTAAAAATAGTAAACAAATCAAACTATTGCATGAATTTAGAACTGCTAAACGATTTGAGGCTTAGAAATTTGAAGCATGAAACTGTTTGACTACCACATAAGCTTCTTTCTGCCACCTACCCTAACTGTCTTCACTACTACAAGAAATGTGGAACTCACTGCTACTCGCACCAATTATTCCCTTAAAATATTGAAATTATTCGATGAACTGCTACTTATTCTCTTCCTTGGAATCTGGGTCAAATATGCCACCTAACCAACCCCTAAATCTGCTACATTCAAATTTCTAGGAAAATAGCTACCTGTTGCGTTTGTTGATAGAACCAGATTTTCTGTAAAAGGCAGCTATTTCTTGGAAATGACTAAAAATCTCCAGACACAGTAAATTGTGAGGCTCAATATTCTACAACAAAACTAAGCATGATAATAAAATTTTTCTAGTAACATGGTCTTCAAAAATTAAAACCAAAACATGAGACATAAAATACCCTTTAGGTATTTCCTACTGTAGCTTCTCTCCTTCTTTGCATTCCGGTACCCATCCTAGAATAGTACTTCCACTTCATCTACTGGTTTTCCCATAGAAGGGCTAGAAACTACATTTGAATTGCATGTTACATTTTCATTCCAACCTTCATCAACTATATTTCCATTTTTCGTCACTAAAATCCTTTGTCAAATGGCCACATATTTATCACCACCCATGCACTACAAAAGTACTCTACAAATGGCATGTCTCTAAATGTATGATATATGCAAGCATCATCCTTGTCACTAGTTCCCTTGGGGGTCACCATGAAAACTATTTCTGAAACCCTTAGTAACTTCATCAAAACGTCGAACGTGGCCAATAACAATGGAGATAAATACTGGATCAGCCGCATCCTTTGGTTATTCCACCATTCCCTAATAGAATCGCCAATGCGAAGAAATTCGAACAACTTAAAACCATAGATTGAAATGAACAGTGAAATTGCAATTGCCAAGGCAAGCTCTGAAATCACGGAAAGGAATGATTTTCCACTTAACAAAAATAAAGCTGGAAATTGTTACACAGTAATTTGTCACCGTCCCTACCATTCCCCGTCCCGCACAATGGAGGACCCATTAATGTAGAAATTAGCTGAATAAATCACTTATTCACCGAAGATTAACCTGGTCATATATCAATTTCGAATTGCATACATAACACATAACCTTCTTCTACAATTAATTGTCACATGCGGAAATAACAGAAGCAATCTCACATCAATTCAATCACACATTAACTCAATATGTATGGGGAAAGCCTATAGCTGAAAACCCCGCAGCTATTGTGTATATTATAATGGAGAAATCAAGTAACCAAACAAGTACAATACTCCTCACAAGTACTCAGTACTCTCTCATGAAGTTACTCACAATCTGACTCAGTTTTGAACAAGTCTGAGGTTCAAAACTCCTCGCCAATTGCCTTGCCTCTATTGCGCAATCATGGCCTGTATATGAAGAGGTTCAAGGTTCGAATCCCCTTCCCTTGATTGCGTAATTGTCATGGACAATTCCTCCAAGTGTAATGCAAATCTCATGCAAAACAAATCTATCAACTGATAGCTTTACTCACCCTTTCATCTACCTCTTCCACTGGTCTCCACTGAACTGATCATGCACTGTAGTGAACTGAAGTGTTCTTGAGCTGACTAATGAGTTAATATTTAGTAAATTAAATATTATTTAATTTACTCCACTCATATCTAGTTGATTAGCTAGTTAACTAATCCCAACTAGTTCAACTAAAACAAACAGAACACAACTCCACTATCTGTCCCGTTAACTCCTCCAAAACTCCTGCCACTGAAGTCTAACTGAAGCCAACCATGCAAGATGCTATCAAACCCTAGGAA